>OZ005740.1:143713122-144001375 GCA_963930735.1 Dioctria linearis | reverse complement strand
CGTTTTTGTTGGATTTGCTTAAGAAAAGTGCAAAAAACAGCTTTTTCGGCACAAAGCATGATAACGAGCTAAAATTCCCAAATTTTAACTTGTTGCGCCATAACTTCTTTGCTTGTATAAGCAAGACCTATCCACAAGCTTGGGGATCCAAATCGCTAAGACACCCTGTATATAATTTGATCATTAACATTATCGAACGAGATTTTTTTCTCTACGTGATAAAGGGAGAACTTTTATTGCTAGCAACACTCAGGTTTTAACATAACACAGCAGCATGTGTTGCCGTAAACTTATTGTTACTATTCAAACTTTGATGCTGGTGCCGTAAATTAATTGATGCTAAGCCAATTCTTGTTACCAGGTGCATCTCATACTCAATTATAGGTGTCGTGTGTAAGCAGAAGCTATATATGTAAATAACAAGTTGTCTAGTTAGGGACTAACACATATTTCGGGTATCGAATAATATATCATTTAATTAACAAGCACATTATTTCGTGTCTCGACTGAAACAAAGCATCTTACTTCGGGTCTTGACTGAAGTTAAGATAATTACTAACAAACCACTTTAATCCGGGTCTCGACTGATTTAAAGAATAATGTCTCGGGTTTCGATTGAGATAATATCATACTAGCGAACACTTTAGTTGGGTCTAGAGATAACAACTTACTAACAAACACCTTGAGTCTCTACTAACATAAAGAATCTTACTTCGTGTCTCGCCTGAACTCAAGATAATTATTTACAAAACACTAACACGTTCACGCTGGCCGATACCACCAGTGTCCCACACAAGACTGACTCAAGGTCATGGGGCGACGCGTACCACCGGTGGCTCGCACAACATTGCCTCATCGGGCGGAGCGTATCATCGGTGGCTGGCATGTGATTGTGCTATTAAGCGGTTTGTAACACCAAAAAATTAGATCGCTAAATAACTAAAACAATTTGCCATGTAGTTGAAAATAATGAAAATTTAACGTATATTAATTAAAACAAATACAAATGCAAGAAATTGATCTAAGACCAATTCTAATGATAACCTAGATGAATGCACGTATGTAATTTCGTATGGTGACTATTCTGTGCAACTTTGGTTGTTGAAGTGGTTTTCGCATATATTTCTAGAACGATTCGTCGGACAGTAAAAATGATTCTAACAACACATCATTTTATATTCTGAAGAACTTTTCGGTACAATAAAAACGTCTAGTAATGATCGTTTCACAGTATAGGTAAAAAACCAATATTTTTATATGCCAACACCAAGAAGGCGTTGCCCGGTTTAGTCCATTTTTGAAATTTGATCTTACTATTGCCATGAAAACACCATGTACCAAATTTCAGGTCTTTACGTTGACGCGCTCTCAGGCAGTGTCCAAATAATAGTGAAAATCGAAATTTTTTTATGGCAACCCTACGAATGAGTTGAGCTGCCCGATTGGTCGCATTTTTACTTTGTTTTTTAAAGTCTGTGTGCAAAATTTCAGTTTTTTAATTGAGCACTTTCTCGTGTTATCGTGCGCACAGACGGATGGACGGACGGAAGTGCAAAAATCAAAATAACTTTTAATATTTTGCGTGGGTATCCAATCCATTTTGCTCTACCATCAGTATTTCTAGGTGTTATATGCTGAACGACAAACTTATTGTCCGAACGTACACTAAAGATAATACTTTAAATGCAAATCAAATCACTTCGCTTCAACAAATCGGAGCAGGCATTCTCAGTGACTTGCTGAGAATTTACTATAAAAGGCCTATGAAGCAAAGCGAGCACAGACTAGAGCAACACATTAAATTGCAGTCCTGAAACCACAGTCGTAACGAATACACGTTCTGCTATAAAGAGAAAAAGAAACTCAAATTTTCCTTCTTGAAGTCTGCACGTGATTTCAAACATTATAAAAGGAAATATTTAAGAAATTAATAGAATAATATTAATCAGTTCGCAAGTGAGGCGAAGTTTATTAACCCCTTTGTCTTAAATATTCCTGCTACTTTCAAAAAAGTAAAAGAAAGGCTTAATCGCGCATACCTGCCTAAAGAAACTTACCAGGAATTTGTAAATACATTAATTAAAACTAGGCAATATCCACCAGAAAAACTCACAGCCTTCACGGCACGAGTCAAACAAAGCCGTTGACATGAAGCGTCTGCAACAAAGCGCTCTATTCCTGCAACCTCCAGGGAAATTTTAGTCAAATCTGATGCCAAATACGATGCCAAATACAATACCACATACAGTTAATACAACAACAGCAAATAACGCACAATTTAGCCACATAAATCCGCCGGCAAATGGCAGCGTACACAATCCTGGCATAATAGCATTCTCACAGGATTCCCGGCAAAGCAATATACCCACGAATTCACGAGGTCATATACAGCCGTCACAGCTAACATAGGCAAACACATCGTTACACGAGTATATCAAATAAGAGCGAAGATCTCCTAATAAATATTTAAATGTAAACAATAAAAATAAACAATAAAAATAATTATATAAGCAGAGTAAGTTGTAGTAGTTGAAGCATTATTGTGTGAACTGCAAGATGTATAATCATGACATGCGTGACTGCAGGGTAAATAGCAGCAGTATCCAAAGATCATACAACAATAGTGTAACTACAAATCAACGTCCACGAGGGTACCACTGGCCAGACAATTCCGGAGTATATAACGTACCTAAAAAGTGCGAATTTTGTGGTCGTTCAGGACATACCTAAGTGCATGTAATCAAAAGCGAAAGTGGGAAGCCCGGAGTCAGCGCAACGACGTACAGTCGACCCAAACTCCCCGACTCGACTATAAATAACCCATATGGGCCTGCACGGCCAAACTAAACTAGTAGTATACACAGGCGCAGAGGTAAGCATAATTAAGAAAAGGTCACTAAAAGACCGCAAAGTAATTAACTACAATAAGGCATGTACACTTCAGACTCCATTTGGTACAGGAAAGACGCTGGGAATTTGCCAGGAAACTTCGCTTTTAAAAGCAAAATTCCCTGGAAGTTTCAAGTCGTAAAGCTTCCGACGATGGACTTCTAGGAATTCATTTCCTAGCCAGTAACTGTAACGTTGAGGGTCCGAATAAAGCCCTAAGGTTTTCTCGCACAGAAACCAATCCAGGGGAATTTGCTTTGCCATTGATGATTGAAACGGATAACCTACATTCCTAGAAAAAACAGTGGAAGTAAGAACACAAGCAGAAGATGTAGGGCCTAAACAGGTTGACCTGTCCACCCGCAGTATCTTTAAGGCTTCTCAAACGAGAAAATCTGGCTGCCAAACTCCAAAAGATATACAACATTTACACTATTTATACTAAAATTATGAGACTCCAGACGACCCCAAACAATACCCGCGTACTACTAGGCTAGAGCAAGAACTCAGCCTAGACCCTCTTAACCGCGGAAGAAAAAACTGCGATATCAAAACTATGTGAAGAGTACAACGATATCTTCTTCCTCAAAGGTGACAAACTCACCTATACAAATACGATAACGCATAATATTCCATTGGTGCAAGATCAAGCACCAATCAATAAAAAAATGTACCGCTTACCTGAAACACAGCGGCAAGTAATTAATGAGCAGCTAAAAGAAATGCTAGACAGCGGGATAGTAAGGTCCAGTAAAAGCCCGTGGAATTCACCTCTACTGGTTGTCCCCAAGAAAGCGGGACATGACGGTGAAAAAAGGTTGCGCGTCGTTGTCGACTGTCGTAAATTAAACGAGAAGACAATTCGAGACGCATTTCCGCTAGGATATTCTTGACCAACCAGGTCACGCAGAGTATTTCACCACCCTCGATTTGGCCAACGGCTATCGCCAAGTTCTCGTCGCCAAAAAATATCGACATAAAACTACTTTCAACACAAGTTATGCGCACTACGAGTTCAAGCGTATGCCATTCGGGCTGAACGGAGCTCCCACCACATCTCAATGCCTATTGAATTTCATCTTAACAGACCTACAAGGTCTCGAATGTTTTGTTTACCTAGATGACATTGTCATCTATGGTAAGAATTTAAATGAACACAACGAAAAGTTGAGGAAAGTCTTCGACAAGTTGAGAGAGAACAACTTAAAACTCCAGCCAGCGGAGTGCCAGTTTCTAAGAAGAGAAGTTGTTTAACTAGGACATAAATCTTCTAGCGGAGCGCCACTACCAGACCCAAGTAAGGCGGCCTGCGTCCAAACATTTCCTGTTCCCAGAACAGTAAGGCAAATTCAATCATTTTTAGGACTTGTCAATTATTACAGGAAATTCATTCCAGACTTCTCCAAAATTATACGTCCAATCACGAATTTACTCCGAAAGGATGTAAAATTCACTTGGACTGAGAAATGCCAAGACGCATTTCAAAGCATTAAAAATGCTTTAGTTTCTCCCCCACTTTTTTCATTTACCCCGATTTTTCAAAATCTTTTAATGTTACTACGGATGCAAGTAACGAGGCTCTAGGAACTGTTATTTCTCAAGGAGAAGTCGGAAAGGACCAGCCCATTACCTATGCAAGCCGCACACTAAACAAAGCCGAAAGAGTTATTGGCTATTTTCTGGGCTACCAAGAATTCCAGGTGCTATCTTAAAGGCCAGAAATTCACGGTCTATACTGCCCATAAACCTCTCAAAGGTATCTTCAATGTGAAAGACGCTACTTTCTGTTTGGTGAGATTTCCGCACAAATTATCTGAATTCGATTACAACATCGGTTATAAACCAGGGAAGTACAACACTAATGCAGATGCACTAAGTTGCATCCCTCACGCATTAAAGAAAGACAATTTAGGCAATACCTTAACGGGTAAAGCCCTATTCCACCATACGATGGACTCAGATGTGGAGGAAGATGATTGCACAAATAATAAGAAGAATGGGAAATCCGATGATTGCTTCGTCGTGACTCGAGCTCAGAGACAGAAGAGCACACGAAAGCGGACCAAAACGAAGTTCAACTCACGGAGGCGATAACACTAAGCCCAGCAACGCTTGACCCGCATGTAAGTACTGGTAAGTCACCCGAAGTAATCACGAGCCCTACGGGGATCCGAGCAATCTCAAAAGATTATCACGAGTCTCGGTTCAGTGGCCATCAAGGTGTCATAAAAACTTAGAAACGTATAAGACGCAAGTATTGGTGGAGATACATGCTTAGCGACATTAAAATATATATTAAAAAATGTCCACAGTGCCAGACGATGAAAGCACCTCCACACTATACAATGTCAATCGTTATCACGGACATCGCAGAACAGCCTTTCGACAAATTCTACCTCGATATTGTAGGTTCATTAGAAGAGACCACATCATGTAACAAATACATCTTGACCTTCCAAAATGATTTAACAAAATTTGTCAATTGGTATGCAATACCTAATTCGGAGGCAGTCACAGTAGCGCAAGTTTGATGAAATCGTTACGCGCTATCGCATATCCAAAAGAATACTCACCGATCAAGGAACTAACTTCCTGAGTGAATTATTCAAAAAGGTGTGTAAGCTTCTAAAGCTAAGAAGTTACAAACTTCAATATGCCACCCACATACTGCCCATATGGCTTCACAGAGGATGTCCCATACAAATTAAAATGGGATCCAGAACCCGTTTACAATCATGAGAGCTACTATCATATTCTGAAGAACTAGCTCCAAAGATCCTATGCCACGGCAAGAAAGAACTTATTGGCCAGCAAACAGCCCTCAAAGGGGTACTAAGATAAGACAGTACGGCCCTTAACTTTCCACATAGGAAACAAGGTCCTCATCAAGAATGAAAGCAGAAAACATAAGCTTTCTCGAAAACCACGTGATGGTAAACGTAGCGTAATGATGCATAATAACCGTTTAAATTCATATTTCGAGTAAAAACATGTGGTGTATCATAACTCCTGGATTGTCCTCACGGAGATAGACCGGGCTAAACTGGATACTGAAATCACGCTAGCAGAACATGCAGAGCACTTAGTGCATAAACTCTGGATAAATATTACGGACGAAGCAGACCTGTGTAACATACAACAGCAACACATACACGCTATAGTAGATAGTGTCCACAAACGAACGAGAAAAATTAAAGAATTGGTTGGATGAAAACGAAAAACTAGGTCGTTATTCGACGGAATAAGCAGTGCAATACACTACATGTTTGGCACTATTGATAGTAATATTGAGAAGGAGATCTACAGCAGGTTAGACGAACTTGAATCAAATGCACAAGCGCTAGCTAAGCTAGGGAAACATCAAATCAGGTTTGTTAAGACTGCCTTGGAACAGATTCAAAAATGGATCGTCAACAAAAAATAGCTCACCAACTGTCAAGCCTGCTGCTCCAAATAATAGAAGTCGAATACCGACAACAAGGCCTTCTGGACATAGTAATGGCGAGTAGAACAAATCATATTCACCCACCCCTCGTGTTTCCAAAAGATCTGCTGGAAATTTATCGGAAAACAACCTCCAATTGTCTAAATGACCAAAAGTGTCTGTCTGTCTTATATCAAACAGCAGGAGCTCAATCACGCCTCATGCAAAATAATTTGGTGGTATTGCTTTCCCATACCAAACACGTCAAATTATTCATTGTTTCCTCACCCTGGATATCAATACGTTGCAAATAGCGCTCAAACACAAGAATTTCTCCTACTAAAGAGCGAAGATGTGAAATTTTTTTAACAAATCACACATAACCTGCAAGAAAACACGTATGTAGGTCACCTGAATACGCCTATAATCAAAACGGCAACATTCTTTAAATGAAGTGCCCAAATGCAGGTCTAAAGTGCAAATCCCCCAAAAGGACATGCTGATAAAGCTAAACATGCCCAGTGCATGGCTATTTTCGTCTATCACCTCCACTGTGCTACACATAACACATCATCAATTCGCGATCTCAAAATTAGAGGTACAGGGGATAATTGAAATATCCCAACCATGTGCAAATAAGTAACAATGTGCTCAAGTACTATGGTGAAAATAAACACCCAATCAAAATTATTCAGTCGATGAAAGTTCCAGAACTACTTAGATCATTCTCTGCTCAATCTCAGTCTAACCGAAATCTTACCAAAACCTCAAAACCAAAGATCCACACAAATCGAGATGACATACATAATTCCATTCTTTGCAAGACTTCCAAAATAAAATTACCTAATGCCAGGACAAAGTATCAAGTAGACAGTCTCATATCCTCTCCACAACATCTATATCAATTTCGAGCCTACTAATTTTGGCCATAATGGTTGTTGTGGCAGTGAAATATCTACACCCTGTTGTCACAAAAATGAAACAGCGTTCACATCAAACACAAGGTAACCCTGAATTTTAATCAGAGAGAATTCCTTTAGAAGAACAAACTCACGCTCCCCCACCCGCATTAATGCGAGCACGACAGCTTTCCACAACTAAATCGGTTCAAATAGGTGAAACACGGACACTGTCAACAGGAACCCCTGGATAACTTGAATTATCCAAAGGGAAAGTAGACCTGGAAAAACATGTACAAAAAAAATATAAATGCTAACTTAAAAGTAGAAGGTACAAAACCAAAGGTATGACATGCAGAAAGGCCTAAATGAATACATTGGAATCACATATATAAAAACAAACCAAAAATTTTAAGTAAACACAAAATAAAAATAAAGTTGAGGGTAGACATAAATGAATAAAAATAGAAATAACAATAGATAGAATAGAAAAAAAAATTAAAATTAGATTTAATTATAGAAAGAAAGTTGATAAACTAATAGTGTTACGCGCCACAAAGTGATACAAGCGACATCTATTGGAAATGGAAACAACTTTAGATTAGTGACATCCTAGTAAACTGGGTTTGGAGAATGGAATATTCAGGAAGGTTCTAGGATAATTCGTAGAGTATAAATACGGCGCTGCTCACATCCAGGAGGCGAGTATTATTTCAGACAGCGAAGTGAGAAGTGAACGAAGTAAACTATTTGGATTGCGATAATTAGAAGTACAGTACTAGCGATAAAAAAGAGTTGAGTTGATAATTATTTGTGAATTTGTGAGAGTAAAGTTAAATAAACAAAGAACTTTTGAATTATATCTGAAACATTGTGTTTTAAATAACGAACTAAGGCCACGCTCGTAACAACTGGTGTCAGAAGTAAAATAAAATCGCGAAATAAAGTGGTGGCATTTGACTTTGAAATTCAAAGAGTGATTAATTTTGTGAAATCGCGCAAGAATGGGACGCAAACTAGAGGAGCTTCGCATACAGGAATTGAAAGTGTAGTTTGGGAAGCGGTCATTGCAAACGACAGGTCTAAAGAATGTTCTAGTCGAGCGACTTAGACAAGCGTTGATAGAGGAAGATAAGAATCTGAGACATACGTTTTCGAGGAAGAACCAGAAACTGAAGAAGAGCCTGCGATGAACATAGAACAGCTTTTGGGTACTTTAACGACCAAAATGGAGCTTTCAACCCAGTAAGTGCAAAATGCTCTTGAGGAACAAAAGAATTCTCTGGATTCCCGTCGAGATGAACAAAAGAATTCTCTTGAAGCCCGTTTGGACGATCAAAATAATGCCCTTGAGGAACAAAAGAATGCTTTTGAGGAACAAAAGAATTCTCTAGAAGCGCGTTTGGATGAACAAAAGAATTCTCTGGAATCCCGTCTAGATGAACAAAAGAATTCTCTAAAAGCACGTTGGGATGAACAAAAGAGTTCTTTGCAGAATTGTGTAGAAACCTGTTTGGAGGAACAGAAGACTTTTCTTAAAAATTCATTAGACGAGCAAAATGTAAAAATTGAAGAAATCTAGCAGGAAGTGCTGGAAGTTCAACAGCAAGTGTCGGAAGTGCAACAAAATGTTACGGAGAAGCTTGACAACTTTCAAGCAGATTTGGACAGAATGAAGTATCGACAACCTAGCCACGAAGGAACTGAAATATCCGGTGCAGGCAGAATGAAACCTCCAATATTTGATGGACAAAATTCGTGGCATTTTTTCAAGAGACAGTTTGAGGCAGCTTCCGAAGTAAATGGATGGAATGACACATACAAAGCTACAGCTCTGGTATTAGCACTTCGAGGTCCTGCGTCAGAGTTATTACAAACAATTCAGATTGAAAAGCAACGTGATTACATTTCACTAGTACAGGCGATAGAATTACGTTATGGAGATGAACACATGCAGCAAGTATATCGCCTGCAGTTACGCAACAGGACTCAAAAGCATGGCGAGTCACTACAACAACTTCAGGCTGATGTGAAAAGATTAGCTTATCTTTCGTACTCTAGCGTAAATGCGGATTTCCTTAATGAAGTGGCAACAGAAGCATTTGTGAACGCTATTGCAGATCAAAATTTACAACAAGCGTTGAGGCTAGCAGGAAAGAAATCAACAGCAAAAGCACTAGCCTATGCACTAGCGTATGAATCTGCCAGGCAAGCTTCTCGAAGTGCAGTACGAGTGAGAGAAATTTCGGTGGAGGAATGTACTTGTAATAGAATGCAGCCATCACAGAGCAATTCTTCACGTCGTATTCTGCGATGCTGGAATTGTAATAGACCAGGACACCTCCAAAGGGACTGCAGAAAACGCCGTCGAACAGAATCACCAGAAGAGGAGGACAGAACAGAATGCCAAATATGTCGAGCCAGGGAGCAAGCTATTCGGGGAGACCCTAGAAATCAAACAGCGACTAGTCACATTAGCTGCCCTGTTCAGCAGTCGGAAAACATGTAAAAACCAACTTCGGGGGGGGGGGGGGGGCAGAAGTTGGTTGGTAGAGTCGACAGCCCCGAAGTCATCATTCAGATAGCCCAGTTGCAGAGAAATAACAGCAGTCTTGTTATATATGGAAGTGTAGGAAAAAATGACTGCGTTGTCACTATCGACACTGGAGCTTCGAGATCAATTATTAGAGCGGATCTTGTCAAGAACAAATGGCTTCACAATACCACCAAATATTTATTAAGAACAGCAACTGGAACTGCAGCACAAGTTTTTGGAGAAATAACTTTGGATATTCAACTAGGTGAACTACTATTTCCTCACAATTTCCTAGTTTCAAACATAATGGATGAATGCATACTTGGAGTAGACTCTATGACCACATATAAAATAAATTTAGATTTGGGAGAACGAATACTCAAATATGGCAATATAGAAATTCCGATGAGACTAGGAGGAGGAACAGATTATCCTGCAAAAATAATGACGATGGTCTGTGAGAATATGACGCTAGTCTCGGAGATGCTAGTATGGGGAAAGCTTACTGATGACATCGGGACCTGCCGATTCTATCTGGTGAAGCCTAACCCTACAAAAGTAACATCGAAAACCATCGTTGGTAAGACTTTAGTGAAGACAGAAGGCGGAACATTAATTCCAGTCAGAGTGCTCAACACATCCGAAAATGAGGTACAACTAAAAGAAGGTGCTATAGTTCGAAATTGTGAGCCTGTTTATCAGATTGTTAATTTGGAAAATGGTAATAATATTAAGGAGGCAATACGTATACCAGCTACTACTCAACAGGTTCAGAAACTTCTTTCATCTAGTGCCTTAAGTGAACAGCAATACAAGGATGCCAAAGAGATGATCGATGAATTTTCGGAATTATTTGCAACGAATGATGATGATTTCGGCAAAACAAATCTTGTCCAGCATCGGGTCAATACAGGAGACTCTAGGCCCACTCGGCAACCACCACGAAGACTACCATTAGCCAAACAACCAGAAGTTGCAGATATGATAAATTCCATGAAAGAACAAGGCATAATTGAGGAATCTAACAGCCCTTGGACATCGCCAGTTGTTTTGGTCAGAAAAAAGGATGGCAGCACACGATTCTGTGTGGACTACCGCCAACTAAATAATGTAACAAGAAAGGATAGCTATCCGTTACCATGGATTGATGACACATTGGACACCCTTTCCGGAGCGCAATGGTTTTCCACATTGGATTTGAAGGGCGGTTACTGGCAAGTGGAAATACATCCCGAGGACCGAGACAAAACTGCTTTCTCAGTTGGAAGTGGCTTATGGCAATTCAAAGTAATGCCGTTTGGATTATGTAATGCTCCAGCCACATTCAAACGACTCATGGAATGTGTTTTAAGGGGATTAACCTGGAAAATATGTCTTGTCTACTTAGATGACATAATTGTGATCGGAAGGACATTCGAGGAACATAAAAACAACTTACGGGACGTACTTCAAAGACTGAGAGATGCGAAACTGAAGCTCAGCACGAATAAATGTGCTCTATTCAAGAATGAAGTAAAATATTTGGGGCATATAGTTTCATCACAAGAAGTAAGAACTGATCCAGAGAAGATAAGAGCTGTGAAAAATTGGCCTGTTCCAAAGGACAAACATCAATTAAGGAGTTTTCTTGGATTGGCTACCTAATACAGGCGATTCGTAAAAGGTTTTGCAGATATAGCAAGGAGCCTACATCAACTTACAGAAAAAGGAAAGCCGTTCATATGGTCAGATAAATGTAACGAGAGTTTTGCAAATTTGAAGCAACAGCTCTGTGGAACTCCAGTGCTTCACTATCCACCGCTGGGAAAAACTTTTATGTTGGACACGGATGCCAGCAATATAGGTATTGGTGCAGTGATTTCACAGGAGGAGGATGCTCAAGAGGTGCCAGTAGCTTATTTTAGCAAAGCACTCTCAAAATCAGAGAGAAATTATTGTGCTACAAGGAAAGAGCTACTTGCCATTGTAAACTCAACCAAGCATTTCCATAAATATCTCTACGGGCAGAAATTTATCCTCCGCACTGACCATGCAGCGCTTAAATGGCTTTTGCAGTTTAAGAACCCCGACGGGCAAGTGGCGAGATGGATAGCGCGACTCCAAGCTTATGACTTTGAAATCCAACACCGAAGAGGACGTATCCATGGAAATGCAGACGCCCTTTCATGACGTCCATACAAAGTTGAATGCAAACATTGCGTTCGGCTGGAAGAAAAAGAAACAAAAGCAACAATACAGCTGATGACGGTGGAACCATCGACAGGTTGGAACAACGAGAGCTTGCGAACAGCACAACGGGAAGACCCAGACATATCACCTATTCTTGCTTGGAAAGAAGACATGGAAAGACCACAATGGCAAGATATCTCGGAGAGGAGTGAGAAACTGAAGAGCTACTGGGCTCAATGGAACTCTCTTCACGTTGAATGTGGTATATTAATGCGCAAGTTGGAATCAACTAACGGCGAGTCATTCCGAATGCAGATAGTCGTGCCAGCATCCCAAGTCAAAGATGTTCTAGAAGAAATGCACAGTGGATCATCTGGAGGACATTTGGGGGTGAATAAATCAATTTCCAAAATACGTGAAAGGTTTTATTGGTTACATATGCGAGAGGGTGTTAAGGAATGGTGCCGCAGATGCACTATCTGTGCATCTTGCAAAGGACCACCACACAGAAGTAGAGGAGAAATGCATAAGTATAATGTAGGAGCCCCATTTGAAAGGATAGCCGTAGACATCGCTGGACCTTTTCCAGAAACAGATAACGGTAACCGTTATATATTAGTTGCTATTGACTATTTCAGTAAATGGCCTGAAGCTTATGCAATCCCTAATCAAGAGTCTACCACAGTAGCGGATCAAGTAGTAATGAATTGGGTCAGTACTTTTGGGTGTTCCTCATGAACTTCATTCGGACCAAGGACGGAACTTCGAATCACGGACTTTCCAAATGATGTGTAAAATTCTGGGAATAAGAAAAACCAGAACAACTCCTCTGCATCCACAATCTGATGGCATGGTAGAACGCTTCAACAGAGCATTGGTCGAGCATCTAGAGAAAGTAGTCGACTATCACCAACGCGATTGGGATCGACATATTCCCATGTTCCTAATGGCCCATCGATCAGCTTTACACAACACGACCGGACAAACGCCAGCAAAAGTAATATTCGGATAGGAGATGCGTTTACCTAGCGATCTCAAGTTTGGTACACCCAGAGGTGAACAAAAGTTACCAGACGATTATGTATCGGAACTTAGACAACGATTGGCTGATGTACACGAACTCACGAGAGCAATATTAGCAATAAATACCGATCGGATGAAGACCCGCTATGACTTACGTGCTAACTCAGCAGGATTTAATGAAGGTGACCTTGTTTGGCAGTACAACACGAAACGACGTAAGGGACGTTCTCCCAAGTTACAACAACACTGGGAAGGACCGTATTCAGTAGTGACTAGAATAAATGACGTAGTATATAGGATTCAGCGGGGTACAAGAGGCAAACGGAAAATCGTTCATCTAGATCGTTTATATCAATACTGCTAGCATCAAGACCGTGGATCAGCTGTTGTTCGGGACGAACAATTTTAAGAAGGGGACAGTGTTACGAGCCACAAAGTGATACAAGCGACATCTATTGGAAATGCAAACAACTTTAGGTTAGTGACATCCTAGTAAACTGGGTTTGGAGAATGGAATATTCAGGGAGGTTCTAGGATAATTCGTAGAGTATAAATATGGCGCTGCTCACATCCAGGAGGCGAGTATTATTTCAGACAGCGAAGTGAACGAAGTAAACTATTTGGATTGCGATAATTAGAAGTACAGTACTAGCGATAAATAAAGAGTTGATTTGATAATTATTTGTGAATTTGTGAGAGTAAACAGTAAAGTTAAATAAAGAAAGAAGTTTTGAATTATATCTGAAATATTGTGTTTTAAATAACGAACTAAGGCCACGCTCGTAACAATATGAAGCTGTGGATACAAGCCGCCAGCAAAGGCATGGGAGAAAGTGATTCTTGAGTTTTGCAAATTTGAAGCAACAGCTCTGTGGAACTCCAGTGCTTCACTATACAAAGCTGCGAAAACTTTTATATTGGACACGGATGCCAGCAATGTAGGTATTGGTGCAGTGCGTTCACAGGAGGAGGATGGTCAAGAGGTGCCAGTAGCTTATTTTAGCAAAGCACTCTCAAAATCAGAGAGAAATTATTGTGCTACAAGGAAAGAGCTACTTGCCATTGTAAACTCAACCAAGCATTTCCATAAATATCTCTCCGGGCAGATATTTATCCTCCGCACTGACCATGCAGCGCTTAAATGGCTTTTGCAGTTTAAGAACCCTGAGGGGCAAGTGGCGAGATGGGTAGAGCGACTCCAAGCTTATGACTTTGAAATCCAACTCCGAAGAGGACGTATCCATGGAAATGCAGACGCTCTTTCATAAATAAAGAGTTGATTTGATAATTATTTGTGAATTTGTGAGAGTAAACAGTAAAGTTAAACACAAAGTAAACAAGTGAAAAAGCTAGAATTGGTCTAAGACCAATTCTTATGATACCCTAGATGAATGCCTGTATGAAATTTCGTATGGTCACCTATTTGCGCAATTTTAATCTTTTACATTGGTTTCTAGCATATATTTCTAGAACGGCTCGTCGGACAGAAAAAATGATTAAAACCAATTTAATAGGATTTTTTATTCTGAAGAAGTTTTTAGTACAATAAAAATGTCTAGGACTGATCGTTTTCAAAGTATATGTAAAAAACAAAAATATGTATATGGCAACACCAACCGCTTTAGTCCATTTTTGAAATTTTATTTGCTATTACTATGAAAACACAATGTACCGTATTTCAGCATTCTATGTCGACGTGTTCTCAGGTAGTGTCCAAATATATAGTGGAAAACGAAATTTTTGTATGGCAACCCCACGAAGGAGTTGCCCGATTTGTGTCATTTTCGAACATAATTTTACTTTTCTTTCCGCGTACAAAATTTCAGCTTTCTAAGTGAACGTGTTCTCGAGTTATCGTGCGCCCGGACGGACGGACGTACGGACAGACGGACATGCAAAAATCAAAATAACTTTTAATTTTATGCGAGGGTGTCCAATCCATTTTGCTCTACCATCATTATTTCTGTGCGTTACAAACAGAATGGCAAACTTAGTATACCCTATAGATTTCATCTAGGGTATAAAAAGAACATGTAATGTAAGAAGAAGAAATTTGACCAGGCTACTCATAAAACAAAAAGAAAGAAAATCGTTTTATCAAAAAAATAAATAAATAATAAATAATATTAATTAGTAGTAAAGTAACCAGACCTAGCATAGAAATTAGCTAGGCTAGAATTAAAAAATTGCATGATTAGAAAAAGGAAAATTACTCCCGAACCAATTTAGCCGGGCCAGGTAGACCTAAGAACACGAAAATTTCAAGCTGTTTTCTTTTTATTATTTTTTATTATTTTTATATAATACAAGCAAAAAACAAAACAAGAAGAAAGAAAGGAGAGACAAGCAAACAGAAGAAAAAGACAGTTTTTGGGAGGAACAAATTCCACTACCAGTCCAAGTCTCAGTTATCTTCGGAAACGAGTTCCTCCTCAAATCCTAAGGGAAAAGGGAGGTCATCAGCGGTCGGATGATGGAGGTGAGTACTGGATCAAAGATCAGGTGGCAACATGCACATTACCCATGCCGCCCGATGATGTTTAGGGCACCTCCTTACAAAAAAGAAAGATAGGAATGTAAATACATCACAAATTCTCTTATTTCAAGTACTCACCTTTAACAATCCAGTCCTGCCCCTGGTGCGGGTATAGAGGTAGGTCAACATTGTAAGTCAGCCACGGACTTTCGCCCCACATGGTGAAGGCCCGCTCCCCGCTTAGAAAGACCAACCGGATTGGGCCTCGCCATCCCGGAATCACGTGCAGCACGTAAATGGAAGAGGCCACCGAGGTGAGACCCGGTAGTGAGTGCTGAGGAATGATGTTTAACCGCATGGTAAATAACATGGTGAACAACAAACTTGGTGATTATTATTATCGGCAAAACCGCCGATGAAAAAAAAACAAAACGAAAACTTGACCACTGTCTCTAACGAGAGATAACACTCAAGTGAGCCGTAACCGAAAAGTTTTCCGCCCAAGCAATCACCAATTTCCGAAAAAAAGTAGCAGGCCCAAAAGAAGCTGCATGAAATCTACACCTATGATTAGGGATACAGAATCACAGCAAAACAAAACTAAGCAAATTGTTTTCTATCGAGAGTTATTCCTCTCGTTTTTTTTCAAGTCGGAGGGATGTTGTGTATGTAGGTGGCAACACATATGTATACAGCGTCATAGCAGTTATCTGAGGAACAAGAGCATAAAATGAAACAAATTATATTTCATAATTTGAATTAAAATCCTTAAATTTTTTTCAGACAAGCTAATCATGCCAAAACCAGAATTAGCTTGTCGACCGGACGAGAGAAGAAAAATTGCATCAGCAATTTTCTTCACATACCATTAACTTTTAATAAAATTATTCCCATGGCAAATTTTGCCTTCAGCAAAAATAGCAACCTTAAAAAGATTTGTCATGAAAAATGCAATATGTATGTACATACGTACATACATATTGCGAAAAGAATTTCAGTAATGAGAAATGTGCGGCGCGAAAATACATTATTATTATTGAAAACAAGAAAAAGTGGTAGAAAATATAAAAGGTTACTTAGTAAAAGTGAATTAAGAGAATAAGAATTGAAAACAAGAAGACATTGTAGTTGTTATAAAAAGTTAACTTGTGAATCTTAATTAAGAAAATAAAACAAATTGTAAATTATACAGAGAAGTGAAGGGTTAATTATAAAGAATAAGAAAAATAAAGGATTGTGTTTGGCTTCTGAAATAGCCTTGAGTGTGTGATACAATTATTGTGATGTGTGGATACATCGCATGCATAGCGCCCGGCGAGCAGGGAAGGAAGATATATATATAACACATGATATGAAATTGATTCTGATGACATGATCTATAAGTAGTTCTGACAGCATTCAGAGGGAGTTATTTTAATGGCATGGTGTGTCATAAAAGCGGCAGGAATTTTTACGTATTATCAAATCGAAACCCCATTTTGTGATTTTATTCTACATTTATTAATATATTTTCATTCATTTATTTATTTTACTTTACTGATTAACTTATGACTTTTTTCTGTATATCTATAGTATTGTTGTAAATAGAATCGTTATCACAAAACTAAAAATGCTTCAAAAAACTGAAAATTAAATAAAAGTAAATTTCAAAAAATCTGAAAATTATTTCAAGTTTAAGGTAAACAAATAATATTTCAGGATAATTCATGACTTAAGCAATACTAAGATAATTATAAAAAAAACACCAAAATCAAATTTACACTTTCTTTAAAGTTTAAAGTTTAAAGCCTTATAAAATATATTTTGAGCCAATGTGAAACCATTTTTAATATCCATTTCGAATTCAATATAACCATGATTTTCATTTTGCACAGCGCCTACGAAATAAGTAAATAATGAATGAATACATAGCTCTGTTGAAAAATAATTGAAGATCTTGTAATGTAACGAGATGTGTCAGCAGTAGCAACACAGAGCTCCTGGGGTCGTAACATAACTGACCCATATAAGGACAAATGGTCGTTCTTTCTCTACAACATTTCTGTTCATAACTAGTATGAAGTATAAGCTTGATTAACCCTTTGCCCTCCGAGCAGTTTTTAGTGTGACCTATCAGCAACTCCGAAACATTTTTACTATGGGCTACCCCAGCTACTTAAGAATATAGTCATCCGTATGTCGTCGAGCTTTTACATGTGTTGAATATGAGCTGATAACGCCCGATTTGGATGAAACATGTATTTTTTTCCCCCTACCATGCTCCCCCTTCCCACTGCAGAGGTTAGAAATTACGTGCATTTACAATGAAACGTCATTTTAAAAAAATTATATCTCGAGACCGATTTTTCTGATACAAACGCCGACTGAAGCATAATGCTTTATATTTTTTATAAAAAATTATATCAGCATTGAACGAAAATAAATATTACTAATAATAGTATACTTCGTGATTTTACGGTATACGCTGACTTTAAAAATTAATAAAAAAATTTACTTTACGTGGTATGGCCGTGGAGGAATGCGGTTTTTGTAGTTATGTTTGTGGTATTCGTGAGAAAAGGAAGCCTGAAGAAAAATTTGGCTTGGGGTTTGTATGTGGTGAGGAGGGAGTTGTACCCCCGGAGGGGTTGTCTGAAATAGGGCGTGTGGGTATCAAATTAAAGAGAGAGGGGTTGCGATCTAGTTCTTGTTTTGATCATGTAAACTTGATACGGACGTTTTTACCGTTAAAAAGGATTTGTTGGGACTTGGGTCAAATACAGCCCCTTCCCATCATTTTGCATATATTTTGCATGTTCTTTCTTGAGAATGCATGAGCGGTCTGTTGTGAACGTTTTTTGTTTGGGTGGCATATTTCACAGACATAACGATTCTTCGCAAACACGAGATTAAAATAGAGCCATTTAAAAAACGGCCAATTTCCACTTTAAAAAGGACCGGTTTCCGTCCTTTCGAATTATTTTCGAACGTAATAACCAGATTCAAAAATAAATATCTAACTTGCCCCTTTAAAATCGAATGCGAAATTTACAGGATCAAAACAAAACCCCCTCCACTAGATCGAACTCTCTTCTCTTTTTAATTTGATACACCACACACCCTATTTTGGACAACCCCTCCGCGGTAAACCCTCCACCCCCCCACCAGCGCACCTATCCAAACAAACCCCAAGCCAAATTTTTCTTAATCTTTCTTTTTCTCCCGAAGATCAATTTGTGGATGGGATTCGCCAAAACTATTTATCACCGAAAGGGTTAAAACTACGCGAGCGCGCCTGTGTGGAATATTGAGAATATTGCTTTTTTTATTGAAAAAAAGTGAATACATTTTTAAAAATGTTTTCTTAATACACTATAATTAAAAAAAAAAAAACGTTTTTTGAATTTGTTCATTTTATGATATCTAAAACAACAATCCCAAAGGTGCATTCTTGACTTCTCAGGAAAAGTATCGCAGTATACGCTTGTTTCATGTCTTTCATCTTTCTTCTGTCTATTGGAGCAAACAACACAATCCCTTTTTTACCTTTGCGTATTATATGATGTTGCCCGTTTAATCTTATTTCAGAAGATGACGTAGAAATTTAGGTCGTTCAAGTCGAAAATTATTACTTAATTGGTGAAGTAGTAGTTTAACATATTTTAGATGGTTTTTCATTAAATTTGCTTTTTTTCAATTTTATATATAGGTATGATCTACGAATTAATAAGACACACCTCCATGTCCAAAAAACAAAAACATTTTTCTCCACCACTTAAGGGACTTTCTTAAAAAACAATAGGTAGATGCGTATTGATCAGCTCGATCTACACCGCCCATGGAATTTGTGTAGCTGGCATTAGGCTTTCTAATGTTTACTTTTGTACCCTCTCGAAGGATTCTTTTTGATTCTGTCATTGCAGCATTACTCCAAAAGTGACACAATCTTCCTGTCTATCCAGACTAAGAACCCGATTTATCATTTTTATGTGCAACAGTTTTCTTATCTGAAATCTTGATTTTTTCATAAAGGTGGGAATACTCTTCCTGTTGGCTTTTATAATACCAGTCCAGTGGCATTTTAATTTCATTTGTTATTCTGCCAAAGGTATACTGTTATTATATCTATCAGTAAACATATGGTAGCTTTTGATATGAATGCAGCGGAATTCTAGTGATTACTGCTAAATCTGGACGAAAAAGATTTTCTGATGTAATACTTGCATAATAAGGTAAGATAGAATAAATATATCCAGTATCAGAATCCGCCATCATAGGCTTAACAGAGTTGTAAGTAATGAAAAGATTCATCCACATAAATAACGGGTGGCGCAAAGTGCTGGCACTATAGAAATTACTTATATTTTTTTTATATGACATCTCCTGTCACTCTGATATTGAAAATTATGTAGTAAACAAATGTAAAATTACTAAAAATAAACATGGACCGTTATACTCCCCAAGATCGTGGAATAATCGTGTCAAGGTTTTTACGGAATAATTCATCAAGAAATACATATCGCAGGAAGTGTTACCGCAAGTTATGGAAAATGTCATAAATAAGGCTGAAATGCGCATCAACTCTGGAGGTCACCATTTAAGAGACATCATTTTCAAATCCTAATGCGACGAAATTTCATGGCACGGATTTACATATATAAAAAACTAATTCTAGTTTTCTAATTTAAACAAGAAGTTGTAGTTGAACAAAATATTTGATTGAACTAACCTCTGGTAAATATATCCGAAAAAAATGGACTTCTTGTATGTTAGAAACAAGCACTGTACCCATATTATGGATAATTCCAATGAAAGCCCAGAATTCATCTTTATTTACACCATGCCATGTTTGCCATATATAGAATCTTTAGTTAAATTCCTTGAGATCAACACAGATTTCGCACAATTATTTGTTTCGTTTATTATTTCATCAACAAATTGGTCAGTGAAAAATAATTTGAAAAATTGAATCGGTTCAAAAATATTGGAGAAAATTTGGGGGCCGGTTACTTTTGGTCATATTAAAAAATGTACTCTTCGTGACATGTATCCATTCTGTGTAATATACTGACCCATCATCTACTTCCGAAGTAGTACTTGCGTTATCATCGGTGTCAGATTGAATAGGCCGTGCTCTTCGATTTCGATAAACTGTCATATCTCTTTTATCACTCTCACTATCAATCTGTTCGAAAATAATAGAGGAAGTTTGGGGGGTCCGTTACTTTTATTCCTGACCGTGCTCTTCGATTTCGATGAACTGTTATATCGCTGACATCACTATCACTCTCATTATATCCATTATATTCATTTATGTTAATTTCCTTGTATAAGTAAAATTCGAAATCATCCTCGCTTTCCGCACATTCATATCTTATCATATTCCGCCATTTTGAAGGTAAATATAAAAAAAATATAGTCATTTTAGCACAATTTTTATTAACAGCATAGGCCGTATGAAAAAGTAAAGTATATGTAGCACGGTTAGCCCGGCGTCGGTTCCTGGAGATCTGCAGTGAACTTTCAGTTTTTTTTTTTTATAAATTTTAAGCATATTCGAAGCAGACAGCAATGCCTCGATCCAATATAAAATCAACGATACTTCGACCTGATGTAGGGAAGACCTCAAATTTTTCCTACAAATTTACTGGTGAGTATGAGCGAAAAAGCTTATTTTTTTTTCATTCGTGATTGTGAAGAATTGATGCGTCCGACAGGATAACTTTTCATAAAAAAAAATGCTCACAGCAGTGTACTAATGCCTTTAAGAGAAAGAACTGTTGAAATATTCGCGAAATGTTGGAACTGGTTGGAAGGGGACCCAGCTATATGAAAATGGGTTTATCGGCGGAAAAAACGTTTCGATGAGGTTTTTTTTAATAGAGTTAGAGTTGATTTAACGTGCAAAAATCTAGTACTTAATTCACAAAAAAAGTGACGTAATAAAAAAATTAGTATGGGGATCGAAAGAAAAATGAAAAAAATATTTTACGAGTTGTAGCTGGCATGAAGTTCAGATGAACAGTGTGATTGATTTTCCAATCGGACGTAACGTACTAAAAAAAGTGGGTATTGTAACGCAAGCGCGTCAATCGATAGATTTACTTATAACCACTTCTACCGGGGTATATGTAGATACTGCATCCGACATCTCTTGTTACAAAAAATCATGTCCGCGATATGCGCGGGTGGCTGCACAGAGAGTATGCCGTTAGCGATCAGCCGGCTTGGGGTGGTTCATGCATGTATAAATCAACTTTTCAGAGGAAACCCGATTACATGTGTTGCTTAACAACGGGCATGCACTTACGTCTAGCCCTAAATAAAAGCGCTTTGCCAGCCTGGGTCTTACTTAGGCCTACCTTAATAACTTGATGCCTAATGTAGTAAAGTGCTAAAACCACTGTACAAAAAAAAAGTGTCTATACGTTATCATGAAAACCAACATAGGAAAACTACTGAATAGCGCAGTCTACAACCATGTATACTTTTTCTCTTTTCTGCTCACCTTATCTTAAATATGACATATGATCTAACACAATTCATCAATTCAACTAACCTTGGGGTCCCTCTAGGACTTACACTTCAGGTATAAACTCGAGGTTTCGTCTTCCTTTTCGTGGGTCGGGTCGGGATACTAGTTTCCACTACTTCTGTTTCACGCTGGTTCCACTTTTATTCAGGCCATAGGCACGAAACTGTATGCTTTTATAGCGGCCTCCGAATTGGGAGTTGTGCAGCGGTACTCTGTCACAGTACACAGGTAATTTATATTTAATTTTGAATTACTTTAACCGAAGAAAACTGTCATGATTTCATATGTTCTTTACAGATTTCCATAATGCGAATTAATAAGCGGCACTCTGGCACAAGACACAGGTAATCCATATTAAATTTATTCGAAGCATCGTTAACTAATCCATATTTTCTTTACAGTTTTTCCGCAAGGAAAATGATGAAACGCACTCCGGCACAATACACAGGTAATCTGAATTTAACCGAAGAAAATTTCAATAATTGCATATTTTCTTTTCAGTTTTTCGAAATGAAAATGACGAAGCGGCACTCTGGCATAATACACAAGTAATCTAAATTTAATTTTAATCGAAGAAAATTGTCATAATTCTATATTTTCTTTTTCTTTTACAGTTTTTCGAAATGAAAAATTAATAAGCGGCACTCTGACACAATATACAGGTAATCTATATTCAACTTTAATCGAAGAAACGTTAATTATTCCATATTGCCTTCGCAGATTTCCACAATGGAAATTTTTAAGCGGCACTCTGGCACAAAACACAGGTAATCTAAATTTAATTTTGAATTAATTTAATCGAGGAAAATTCCAGTAATTCCATATTTTCTCTACAGTTTTTCCGAAAGGAAAATCAATAAGCGGCACTCTGGCACAGTATACAGATATACAGTATACAGATAAAATTAATACGCAACACTCGGACACAATATACAGGTAATCCATATTTAAATTGCGAACTGAGTTGTATCTCCAATTGAACCGATTTCATAATGAACACGCACATCCGTTAATTTTGTTCCACACTGATCTAACCGCAAATCTTGAAATTTATACCACCACCTATATACAAATACCAAGTTTAAAATGAAATTGAAATTTGATATAACGCTTTTCAATGTATTAGATAAACTATTTTAAATCTTTTAAGCTCAGTACCATATGTATTTTTCCAACCAAAAACGAAAATCTACTGCAAACTTTTAACACTCTGTGTAAATCAATAAAGATGGATGACCCCCCAATTAAGGAGACTTTTCGCGCAAAAAACAAAATGAACACGGATAGCTCTATTATTATTCAAATAAATTCTGGCCGGGACACGGTCAATGTATTGAGAGCGGTTGTGTTAAAAGTCAAACTATTGGGTAAGGCTTTGTCCCTTTCCGACCGCGAATTTGATTCAACTAAACGGCTTTATATCCACGAAAAAAAAATTATGTTACCTACCGTGAGGCGCAACGTATGGCTAAACAAAAACAGCTGGATTCTGTTTACTCTCGAAACAGAATTGTATACATTCGAATGCCACCAGGGGGAAACTGCACTGCCTATTTTCTGCTGTTCTGTACTAAAACAGCTTGTAGCGGCAGCCGATGCGTAGAACTAATCTTACATTTATTTTCACCGTGATTTGCATGCAGTATTTCAAGTAATTTTTTGATAATTGTTTTTGTTTATGCTTATGCTTATTTTGTTGATTTTTTTTACTGGTTTTAGTGTATTTCTCATGATTAATTCTAATCTGATATATCTTAATTTCTTAATTTTATCTCTATTTTGTAGTTATTGTAATGTAATTTTATACCCTAGGCATACGGGCAAAATCAATGATCATTCGTTCGTAATTGAATTGTTCAAAAATGGTTTTACCATTGAATTTTAATTTTAATTATTAAAAATGTGTTGTCAATTACATACAAAAATTGACAGGACTTTCGTTTTAATGAACAAAACCTTGGGTAACTTGATTTTTGGAAAAATCAATTAGGAACGAATGATCATTGATTTTGTCCGTCTGCCTAGGGTGTAAGCCTTTCCTAGTAACTTTTTTATCAGCATTTTATTATCTAGCTTTTATTCCTGCGATCTTTGCGATTGTTTTTACTTCAACTTTACTTTTCTGTTTAATCAACAAGAATGATGATTGGTGACGTGAGGGCTTCGCATTCTGATGGATTGAGCAATTCACGTATTGTTATGAAAATTTTATGTGAACAGCCCGAGGGACTGAAGGTTCGTCATTTCAATGCGCAGAGTATCTACCCTAAAATTGATGAGTTCCAAGATATATTTAACTTTTCCTCCCTGGATATTATTGGGATCTCGGAGACCTGGCTGAAACCTCATATTTGCAATGAGCTTGTGGCATTACATGGTAACAATATTTTTTGTAATGATCGCCTGGAGCGAGTAGGAGGAGGAGTTGCATTTTATGTGAAGAAGTCAGTTTATGGTCGCATCGTAGCCCACTGTCTACCGCTTGAATATTTATTTATAGAAGTCTTCGTTAATGCTGAAAAGTGTCTTGTAGGTATTGTATATAAGCCACCCCATGTCTCAGATTTCAGTTCCTTAGATGCAATACTATCTGAGTTAAGTCATTACTACCCCCCATACTATTATCACAGGTAATTTCAATACTAATCTTACTCTGAATGCTTCTGCTAACTCATTGCACAACCTAATAAATACATATAGCTTATCCGTTTTTAACTATGAACATAAGCACTTTACTTCGACTTCTGCTACTTTGCTAGATCTATTTATCGTTGGAGATATTAATCAGGTACTCTTCTTTAACCAGATCTCCTTACCTGCTTTTTCAAGCATGGTCTGATTCTTGGGATTTATAATTGTTCCTATTCATCTCAACTTGAGAATACATTTATTTACCATGACTTCAATAATATTAATTATGGTTATTTACTGGCTGAAGACCAGACCATCGAATGGGCACATGTGAATTCGATGACGTCAGTTGACGAACAACTGCTGTATATTATGGAACTTATTATATATCTTTCCGATAAATATGTATCTACCCTTGAAAACGCGGCGTATTCTGGATGCTCGTTGTCCCTGGTCCACACAGAGGATTAGAGACTTAAACTTAAAACGCAATACTGCATATCGCAGGTGGAAACGTTATCGAACGTCTGAATGCTGGAATCAGTTCCGGTCCCTTCGCAACAGAGTAAATAGCGAAATCTCAAGATCTAAGAGGCATTTTCACAGCTGTAAGTTTAATGCTCAGCTACCTACTAAGAAACTGTGGCGTAATTTGAGGGACATCGGTGAGGCGCATTCTAGAAAATTAACTACAACTCGTAATCCTAATGAGCTAAATATAAGGTTTTCATACTCTTCAGATCCTACTGAAGTTGTTGGTTCAGATACGAGCGATTATTTAGCAATCATTTTTGATGGCCTTGATTCGTCTGACAGATTTTCTTTTACGCGGTTCAATGAGATGAATGTTTATACAGCAGTGATTTCAGTGAAATCAAATGCAGTTGGACTTGACGATGTGCATCCAATGTTTATTAAAGTTTTACAACTCGTTATAACTACATGCCTGACATATTTCTTTACCAACATCCTTTTAAGATCCTCCATTCCTTCTGTTTGGAATCTTTGCAAAATTATACCAATCCACAAAAGATCTATCAGCTCTCCTGAATATCGCGCTATCAGCACATTACCCTTCTTGTCTAAGGTTTTTGAAAAAATCCTGCATAGTCACATGATCAGCTTCTTAAATAGCAGAAAATTGTTGTGTAGCCTACAATTGGGATTTAGATCAAAGAGCAGCTGCACCACAGCATTGTGAAAGATCATCGATGACATCGGAACATCCCTGGACAGTGATAAACTCACTCTGCTCGTTTTTCTAGATTTTTCAAAAGCTTTTGATAAGGTTAACCACAGGCTTTTCTTACATAAACTGTGTACAATATTTAATTTTCCTTATCCTGCCTGCAAACTTCTTGGGTTATACCTAAGAATACAAAAGATGTTTTGTGGGGATACTACCTCTGATTTTCTACCCGTTCCTAGTGGTGTGCCTCAAGGGTCTATTCTCGCCCCATTATTATTTTCCATTTTTCCACTAATCTTGCGTGACTGTTATTCTCACATGTATGCAGATTACATTCAACTCTACATATCTGCACCTTTAGGGCTTATAGAACGAATGAGGATCTTGCAAGAGTCTCCAAATGGGCTATTGATAATTCGCTCCACTTAAACGCTGCCAAAACTGACGCTATAATTGTCTACAAAACCCAGTTAAGATACTTCCACCTTTTCTTACGTAATGCTTAACAATATTGCTGTTCCATACAGCAAGCGTGTGAAGAAGCTTGGGATAATTGTCAATAGTACTCTGAGCTGGTCCGATCACATTAACAGTATCATAGGCAAGGTGTATGGAGCTCTACGCAAATTATCCAAATCTGCGGCATTTACACCTGTTGAAACCCGTGTAATGGCAGTAAAATCATTACTAGTCCCCTTATTGAGATACGGCTGTGAGGTGTTTTGCAAACTGGATTCCTATTTCTTGCGTAAGATTAGTGTAACATTCAACTCTGCCACACGTTATGCTTTTAGTCTAGGGCGTTTTAGTCACATCACTGCATATTCCACATTTATTTTGGGTTGTAAATTGGACTCTTACCTTAAATTCCGAACTGTAATGTTTCTACGCAATATAATTGTAACCAAACAGCCAGATTGCCTTTTCAGTAAATTGACCTTTGCTCCATCTGCAAGAAAATCATCTTTATCTTTGCCACTTTTCCACTCGCGCACTAGTGAAAGCCAATTATTTGTTCAATCCACCAGGTTGTGGAGCTCTTTTCCAATTCATCTTAGGAAAAGCATCAGCGGTCGCAGTTTGCGCAATGATTTATTTCAATATTTGCGATCTATCCAATAGTTTTTTGCACTTTTTTTTTCTTTTTTCAAATTCTAATATTTCTAGAAACTACTACTAAGCTTTTATTTCTACAATTATAAACTAAGAATATAAGTTTGTATTGAGGGATTAGGATTTTTTGTTAGGTTAATTTAGTATATGTGCTAGTATATATTATGATTTACTTTTTCTTCTTTTTTCTTTCTTTTTGATATGTAGTTTAACTGTTACTGTATATTATTATTAGCTATCCTACACTTACACATAAGAACGAAATCTTACTAGTGTAGTTGTTGTTGAAATAAATTAATTTTGAATTTTTGAATAGCTCCAAATTAATGAAGTATCTAGAAGCTAATCATCTCATCAACGATCTCCAATATTGCTTCCGAGCTCGACGCTCATCTGGAGACTTGCTGACTTTCCTTATAGAACGTTGGTACCATAGTCTCCACAATTTTGGTGAGTCCAAAAGCCTCTGTTACAGTCTGGAATCCAACCCTTTTAGCTAAACTTAAAGCACTTGGTCTCTCCCCTCCTCTTCTATCATGGATTGCAATTTTCCTATCTAGTCACCAAATTCGTGTTATATTAGATGGCTTACATCTGAACCTCAACCCGTATGTGCCAGTGTGCCTCAAGGCTCTGTTATCTCTTCAACTCTCTTCTTGATTTTCATTAATGATCTGCTTTCTATTACTTTCTACCCCATTCATAGTTTTTCCGATGACAGTACCCTTGATTTCGCTTACTCCTTTGACACTCTTATGGACTCCAGAGGGAATGCCACCTGTCAACCGAGATTACCTTATTAAATTATTGAATAAGATCTTGCCAATATTCTCGCTTGGGGCAAAGCGAATCGCGTCGAATTCAATGCATCTAAGACGCAAAGTTGTCTCATCTCTTTAAAACAAGATTATAATTTTTCCACCCCCGTTTCTTCTGATGGAGCACTGATTACTGATGCACCGTCATTATGCATTCTTGGCGTTAATATTTCCAGTAAATTAAGCAGATCATATCTTCCTGGATCGCTGATAAGGCATAAGAAATATTTCAGCCCATCGAATCTAGGACTTCTCTACAAGTCCTCCATCAGATCTAGAAAGGAATACAATTCCCTTTTCTGGGCCGGGGCTGCTCGCAGATTCTTAGCACCGCCGCATTGTGGGATGCCTTTCACTCCTTTTCGCGTTACATGAATGACTAATTTTCTACTGAAATATCTAGTCCGATCCTTTATAGAATCATTCCTGTACGCAATACTCGCTGAAAATGGCGCACATCCTTTTACCCTTCAAATTCCTTTCGGCCGTTCAGTAAAATTCCAGGATGTTTTAATATGCGAATATGGAACAGTCTAACATCTTCTGTTTTTCCTCGTGCGTACAATCTGCGAAGACTCAAGAGTGACTTACATCCTTACACCTTCACCACTTTCCTCATGTCCCCTAATCCTCTCACTACCTCCTACCTCACATGCTGTGCTTTGCATCATAGGGTATCCCCCGAGGTCGGCTTAATAATATAAATAACAAGGACACCATGTTTGGAGTATACACTTCAGAGACATGTCTCTAAAGACTTTTTTCTTATGACAGCCCTATCCGCACAGCAGCTATTGATACCTTCCCAATTTGCGTGACACATATTCTACGTTTGATAAAAAAATTTATTACAAGCTAAGGGGAGCCCGCCGGCCGGCGTTGCCCGACGATAATATAGATGCCTAGATGGGTGGTGGCGGAGGTTGGGGTCGTTAGATATGCATAATATATAAGCGATCATTTGACTATCGTGCGCGGGCGCGTGCGTGCCTTTGCGTGTCTGTGTGTCTGTGTGTGTATGCGCGTGGATGTGTGGATGCGTGTGTATGTATTTATGGCAACCATACGTAGCAGTAGCCGTAATGGTACTATTTTTGAAATTAATAAAAGGGCTGTCATTTCCAATGTCTTTTCTTGAAAATTCGTTCTCAAGCGATGCGATTATCTGCTGTTCGTTGGTAATTACATAGTTAAAATACTTATTTATATATTTATCCCTACATGCATTGCCAATGTTCCGATGAAACATCTTGTGTGATTCATCGCGCAGCAAACCGCGCACATCCCTTTACCCTTAAAATTACTTTCGGCCGTACTGTAAAATTCGGTGATGTTGTTTTATCCCGAACTGTACTTACAATTTGCAATGAATCAAGAATGACATAAATCAGCACCTCCGCCACTCTTCTCATGACCCGTAATCCTTTCCCTATCTCTTTTCCCTATCTCCTTCCTGCCATGCTGTACTTTGCATCATATGTTATCCCCTGAGCTTGGCTTAATAATATATAAAAAATAATACATACAAATATTCAAGACTCCTCTAATCAGAACGAAATTCCTGTTTAACTAAAAAAATGATATGTAATAACTGAAATGATTCTTACTTGTCGACCACTTTAATATCATCAAAAGATTTGAATATTTGAGTTATTTTTTCTAATCCTTCTTTAAGTAAACATTCCTCGCGGAAAACACCTGCATACTTTTGCATTGTATTCTGCATATCAAGACGAATTTGCGCCGGAACTGTGCTTCCTTTAGCATATCTTATGTTGTCCAGAAATTGAAGAGCACAATTGAGTTCATCCTGAAAAACATTTACGATTTTCTTAACAACATTAAACAGAAAAGCAGTTCTTACATCAGTAGCACATGGAAAATCAGCGCCTGGCTTGCAGTTCTCCATTATTGTGGCTGCGCACTTCTTTCCAAATATGATTATATCGAGCAAAGAATTTGCACCTAATCGATTTGCACCATGGACTGAAGTTGCAGCGCATTCTCCACATGCATATAACCCTTCAATAATGCTATCGCATCCATTCTCATCTGTTGTTATAACCTGGCCCTCCCAGGTTGTAGGGATCCCACCCATATTGTAATGGTTAGTGGGGATTATTGGTATAGGTTCCTTAGTAATGTCAATGCCTGAAAATATGTGTGAACTTTCAGCAATACCCGGTAATTTCGATCGTATTGTTTCTGCAGGCAGATGGTGCACCTGCAAATGCATGTGATCCTTAAGAGGACCAACACCGCGGCCTTCTAAAATTTCAATCATAATTGCGCGTGATACAACATCACGTGAAGCCAAATCCAGTGCTTTCGGCGCATACTTTTCCATAAATCTCTCACCTTTGGAATTGATCAGAAAGCCACCTTCTCCGCGGGCTCCTTCTGTGATCAAAATACCAATGCCATAGATTCCAGTTGGATGAAATTGGATAAATTCCATATCTTCAGATGGTAAGTTTTTCCGGGCTATCATTGCTGTACCATCCCCTGTTGAAGTATGAGCCATTGTACATGAAAAATAAATGCGGCCATATCCACCAGTGGCCAGGACTGTATTCCTTGCTGAAAATCTAAAAGAAATTGATTATACTTTGTCTGAATTTCTCCAGATACTTACCTATGTATTGTTCCGTCTTCCAAACACAGAGCTATTACACCTCGGCATCCTTCGTCATCAAAATTAAGATGCCAAACGAAATATTCAATAAAAAAATCACAATGACAACTCATACATTGGCCGTAAAGCGTATGAAGTACAGCGTGACCTGTCCTAGAATTAAATAAATATATGAACTATTATTAAAATGAATAAAATAGAAATATTTGACATATTTTATGCCGGTATTGCAAATATAAACTGACACAATCATTGAGTTTGCTAAACCCGCCTGGATATATTGACAATGAATTGTGAATTACAAATTACGTGTCTTAAATTTCCGATCAAAGTTTCTTAAAAGTATGCCTACTCTCGAAAGAAGTAACAACCAACCATCCTCAGAATCAGCTTCCATATACTCTTTATGCTGGGATTATTAACACTGTGTTCAAAATTTCCACTTTCTTAAAAATCGTGTAAGCTTTTCCGTGTAACCCGAAACTTTAAAACTTTTGGCAACAGTACAGTACGCCCAAAGTTCCCTAACAAGAAGTTAAGAAGCAACCGAACAAAATTGAAATTTTTTTTGAAGAAAGAAAGATATATGTTATGTAGTTTAGTACTTTGCATGACTGGGGAAAAAACTTGGCTATGCACTATTGTAGTGGACTGAGACAACGAGTTAAAAACAAAAATTGAGGGAACGTAGGATTGAATGATAATATCTTATTGAAAAGCTTCAAAACCTTTCACACTATTCAAAGTCTAGGAACTTTAGGATTTCACTTCGAACAAAACCGACCAAGTACGATAAAGTGACTTCTCGAATGATCTGGCTTTGTTTCTGCTTATTTGTCGAATCCAATTTTTTCAATATGATCCTGCCTATGTTCTAAAAAATTATGAATGGTCCTCTACAGTTATTTCTTGACTAAACCCGTTCCTCCTGCAAGTGTGCAGCAGGGTCACGCTGGTTTTGGTAATACTTATCGTCTAGCCATTATCGCTGCTCCTGATATTAGAATAAACTATTTTTCATCGACCTTCTGATCAGATCAGATCAGTTTATTGCTGCATCTTTTATATAACAACTAATCATCTTAATCATGGTGATAAATATTATTATTTGAAATAAGTGCAGGCTTTTTGCAATTTTCCATACCTACATTATCTACACAAACAATATTTTTCCGATAAAGATTATTCACAAAATTCCTTAAGGTTCGTTGTGATCTGTCTCGTGATTTTAGTTTAGTTTTTTACTGAATAAACTGACAGAGTTCACTGAGTTTACTGGCTGCACTGTACCGTCAATAAGATGTAGAAAAGGCGAAAGGCCAGGACGAACACCGTATATGAGTCATCAAGAGCAACTATCGGAGGCCTATCTCGAAACTCATCGATGACTTCGCGAGTACTATATCTCGAAAGAAGACCTTCTAAAAGTGCCGCGCGATTGTAAGATATGCTACTATATAAAATTACCTTATTGATTTCCTACCATATGCTCCATATTTGTTCTCTATATAAACTGAGGCCTGAGATAAAAACAGAATTGTAATTTCGGTTTTAATTCATCAACTTCAGAACGGCTGGATCGAATTGGCTAATGTTTTTTTGTGGTGTTCATATTTGTCAGGAAAAGAAAAATTTGGAGTAAGCAAGCTTTTTGGTGTTGCCATACAAAACTTTGGTTTTTCACTATATATGTGGAAACTGCCTGAGAACGCGTCAACTTGGTGAGCTAAAATTTTGTATACGGAGTTTTGCAAAAAACAGAGGTCAACTCAAAAAAATGGTAAGGAAATCCGAAATTTTTACTTTAGCTTACTAGAACTCCGAAGAGCCAGAGGAGTGTGGTGCTGACTGAGCAGGTGTTAGAAAGGGCATGAAGATCTTTATGCAATGAGCACTTGCCAGCGACCGTACATCCTGTACTTTTTAATATACAAAATACCCTGTATCTTAAAAAGTACGGGATGTATGATCGCTGTAAAGTGCTCCACCCTCCCTCCATCCCATACATTTTTTTTTGTTAGGCTAGAGGAGTACTCTCTCCCTGTATATGTATATTATAAAACACTGGTAAACTCTGGTGGATCGCATGGGGAAAAGATTTAGCTACAGTGTGAAGCTTAGTCACGATTCTCTAACATACTTGGGAGTGAGAGAAAGTAGGAAGTGTCGGAATATTGAAGGGCGGTTAGCTTTGTGTGGGAGAGTTGTGTAGAGCACAAGTTCATAAGTTCACTGATCCATAGCGCACAAAAAAGCATGCCCAAAAATAAATCAAAACGATATACAATCAAAAGCAGTGACACAAAAAGTTTCGATATGAATGATGAATGAACCACAAACTGCATGAAAGTAATTACAGTAGAAACAAGCAAACAAAATTATAAAAGAAAATAAAACTTGCAATTTATAAACAAACATTAATGAACTTTGAGCTTACTCGGCATGTATGCATTCACCTATTTTGAGGTGATCAATTATTTGCAGTTAATTTTTGTATGCTTATTGATGAAGTTAGCGATTTTTATAATGTACAAAAGACCTGCAATTTATTCAATAAAGGCAGAGTTTGACTTGGTCATCCAAGCTGTTATTTTTTCAATCCGGCTCCCTTAGCTCCGATATGGATACCCACCCAGGTAGATAGAGCTCTTTAGCTCTCATACCATTGTTTGCTTTATATTCTGATCTCATTGGCTCTAAGCAAGCCAGGTACTGCTATATATAGCCGTCCGCAGCTTTGACAAAGATAAGATAACTTGCATTAAAACCAAACTTTGAGCTTATTAGCTCTCACTTGGTTGAGATATGAGCATAATAAGGGAATCATACGATAATAATGAAACATTTCATGGCAACTCTGCCCAACCGAACGCGGGATTGAAGCAGCAGCAAATTGAAGAGCTCTCAATCCTTGGAAAGAGTTTAAGAAATCTTTAGGTAGGCGGGACCACGGCCAATAACTTTGGAGGAGTATCGAAAAAAAGGCAGAAATACGGTGCAGCACGTAGAAAAACGGCAAGCAGTAAAAAGTCAAAGAGCTGGCTTTGAGCTTGGCTTTTCTGGCAACACTGGCGATCTGACAAGTTGCATAAAAGTCAAGCTCCATAAATTTTTTTATATTTTTCAATAATTATCCGGTTTTGTGCTAATTTTACTAAAATTATTATCGTTTGTAAGTTATTAGTCCCGAAGTGCATAAGGATATCTTGGAGTTCGTGCAAACAGGACCGATTTAATTAAGTTTTGTAGTTTTTCATGGTGTGGGGTGACTGATGCCACCTCAGCGTCCTATCGCCATTTTGCAAACCTGTTGGAAAGTGACTAAATTGAGAATATTCATTATAATTAATCACTATAAATTTTAAAATAAAGACTGTGAGCCCGGCAAATCAGCATTTAGCTATTGCTGGCATTACATATTTCGCAATTTTCATTTTGTGAGGCGACTGACGCTAATTTTAAATCGCAACTTACGCAATTATCGTGGATTTTATCCAGTGTTAATAAATAATAACTGGAATAAAGTTAATCAAACCACTAATACAAGATTAGTTCTTGGAGTACAGATAATTGAGTCATCTAGCAACAAATCGCGCAATTTTCATTCTGTGGGGCGACTGACGCCGCCTCTAAAAATTTGGTCGCCATCTTTTAAATTTCATTCTGGCGGAGTCGCCTACAAGTGATTAGCATATACAACAAAGTCATAAGCAAATATTAAGCAGTGGCATATTCTCCGGATCCGAAGATAATTAAGCTTGGACTTACAGATACTCCCAGCTCGTTCATAGACTGGGCGGCAAGGTATCGCAGCATATCGTCACAGCTCCAGCGTTCATAACCTCTCATCAAGCATATTGAGGGCTACTTGGGAATTTGAAGCCTCAAATTTGAAGTCACATTTTGAACTAAGCTGATCTCCTGTCCGGACAGAGTGTTTACTATCTACCAGGGAAGAAAAGGAACTCCTTACATAGCATAGCTAAGTAAAGACTAAGTCAGGTTTGGCTGTGAATTATAATATTATATATTAATCCTTACATATTTGGAGAAATTGTCCAGTATATCATCATCTTGGAAAGTATCCGCATTGTATTTCATTTTTGTATTTCATTTTTATATGTATATATATACTTAGATTTAAGGTTCTATGATCTCCTACTTGATCACTAGGTTATGTTCGGACAATATATTTACTTTTATACATCATCAGTGAATGATGTGCATATAGACTAGGGAAGTTTAACACTTACCTACACGAAGCTTATAAGCTGTACCTTATATTCTAGGGTAGCAAATCTACTTAATCGACTTTGATAAGGGCACTTTAGATGATAACCAAATTTCGAATTTCCAATCTTCATTTCCATATTCATGATTCAGTAATCATTCTATTAAGTCATAATTTTTGTTTTGATACTGCAATAAACTACCATCTTGGGATAACCCATTATCCAAGATCTATACATTAAGAGTGCTTACATATTTTAAGATTGTTACTTTAACGTATAGGAAAATAGTCTTGTGCCTATACTAACTGGTATGAAAATAGCATCTGCCTATATTACAATCATCTCACTAACTTTTAACGGATTTTGATAAGATATCCTAGTGGAGCGCCTTCCAGATCTAATCCATAACCTGATAGTTATATACTATAAGTTGTACATATATTGAAAATTTTATATTTACAGTTTTGGAACTCTGACAATTTCTTGCTTTAGCATTTTTGTTTTTAAGTGAATTAATGTGCGTGGTTGACCGGGGGCTGTGTATGAACATTTACAACCCGATGTAGTTTGGCGAAACCTAGCAGAATTGTCAATAATTGAACCACAGGTGTTCTTTGCATTTGCCACAAATTCGATATTTTTAGTTTCGAAATCCGTGTTGAGTGACCGTCAGAGACATACAGGGGTGCAGGTATTTTACCATTATTACACGAAATCAATTTAATTTTTATTATATTGCACACAATCTAACTTGAAAGAAAGTTGAACAGTGACTTGTCCTCACTCTGAGATAATCCATATGATCTTAGTCTTGTGCTCAGACTCGATACTTCATTTTCATTTTAATTTTTATTATTCATTTTCATTTTAATTTTCATTATATTGCCGGCGGAGGTACATTAGATAATCAGATTTGCGTGCCGCAGATATTATATTAGCATATACTTTTAGATTTTACATCAGCTTATACTTGATAATTAATTTCATTCCTTATTACTATATTAGATCTTATATTAGCTTATACCCAATAATTCACTACATTTATTACTATACGCCTGAGATAACAATATCCAAGTGTTTCATATCTTATATTAGCTTATACTCGGTATTTTCATTTCGTATATTACTATATTATTTGGCGGAAGTGCCTTAGGTAGTATATTAGTTTATACTCTATAACCCATTTATTCATTTCTATATTACCTGAGAAAGTGCAGTAGTTAACCATATTCGCGTGTCTTAGATCTTATAATAGTTTCTAAATTTTATCGGCATATAGCCTCTCAAGATTATTTAAGATTTCACTAAACCAAACAGTAATCAGTGCAGATCTTACTGTAGTGGGAGTCTTAATCAACCATATTCGCGTGCCCTAGACATCACATTAGCTCATTATTACTAACTGCATATAGCCTCTTAAGATCACTTAGATATCACATAATCTGATAGTTTCAGTTATAGAACTTCATGGGAACTGACAAAACCGTCATGCTCTTGTAAATGAATGACTGTCGGTATGGAACTAAATGACCAACATTGATTGAAATAGGTCTACGCTACTTAAATCTTGTATGGAGGGTCAATTGTTGATTGTTTTCGAACTGCGGTATTGAAGTCCTTAAGATAAAATTACTTTGGAACATCTTTAATAATATAACGGCTTTATTGCAATTTATTCCACACGCTGGATAATTTGGTCCACAGTACAATTTGATAATTTGGTCCACAGTACAATTTGATAATTTGGTCCACAGTTCTTGCAAGCAAAAGTATTACTAGCGGTGTAAAGCAAGAAAGTTTAAGCATAACAACAACCAAAAGATCCGTAAATAATTTTGGCCATAATCGTAAACCCCTTAATTATTGAAATACTCTAACTAGCATATCGCGCATATCTTCTAAGCTCTCTCCACGTAACATAATTCATCGATAGCCTCATACAGAACCATAAGATTACCGTGAGGAAGAATTTAATCATCATCCGAGAAGTATTCGATACACCCACAAGGAGCCTACATCTACAAGTTCTAATTCTGAATTTGTAAATCTTGAATCCTTAACAATTTACGACTACGGGAATAGTTCTCGGTGAGAGCATCGTAATAGAATATCATCTAACAATACTTAGAATTATTCACCTGAAATAATAAGGCAATGGCACTTATCTAAGCGCATGTAGCCTGAGATTCTGAATTGAAAGAACTTCAGATCAATCTCATATTTGAATCATCAGATTGGACTATCTTCCTAAACTGTGGATATGTCACCTAAGGGTGCGAAAAATAGAGCAAAAACAGTAAAGCCGGAAATAACTTCAAGAACATCGCGTCGTCGCACAGCGCCTCACATTTACTCGGGCATACAATCCACATATGCAAAGGGGTATAGCCCGCCAACAAGTGCCCCGAAAGAAACTAACAAACATACCGCAGATACAAAGGAACCGCATCGTGGAAAAGGAAAATCGAAGGGTGCAACGTTGGACCTGGAATCAACAACCCCAAATTCCACATCCACGGTAAACAAACCTCGCTCTGGAATTGAGACGAAATCGAACACATCTGCAAGGAAAGGTAGTGAAATCTACATTTGCATCAACTGCAAATCGGATGAGGATCCACCAAAAAAATCGAACAACGAGGACAAGGTTATCTGGATAGATTGTTCAGGATGTAAAGACTGGGCACACCTTGCATGTACACATATCACGACAGCAGAGTACCTATCATGCTACAAACAAAAAAGAGTCAAATGGATATGCATGCCATGTATTACATTTCTAAACAAAAAATTTAAAAATAAAAAACAATACGCGCCGGGTCTTAAAGAAACCTCATTGTCTAATCCAATTGAAACTTTGGAAAATCAAGGTACACCCTCAGTGGAAAGCACGAAGAAAGTGACAGCCACTTCTACAAACATAATAAAAAGCCACATCGTTGAAGAACGAGCCGCAGATTGGAAGCAGGAATCGACCAACTTGTCTAATCAAGGAAGAGGGATAGCACTACAGGAAAATGCATTACAAGACCTGCAAGACCTTAGCAAACGCGACGAGGGAGTCAGCCAACACCCTCACCGGAATTAATAGCGCAAACCGGGACACACAAAAAAGAAGAACACTCATTATCAGCAATCTGCCAAGTGAATTTTTATCCGGCAATCTCAAAAAGAAATTTCTACCAGACTTATGTGAAAGCGTGAGACTGGGAGCTACATACACAAAAAACATTGAGTTTGCGATACCATTCAAAACCAAATCAAACCTACACACAAAACAAACTCACTCACCAAAATCACTCATCAGATTCTTCAAGGAAGAAGGATGCACAAGATTCTTTCCTCACCCTCAGTAAAATCACACCAGGGAGCCCTCATACGAGGGTTTATATCAATGAGGACCTGGACCATGCTGAATTAGAATTACTACACAAGGCACTCACTCTCAAAAGAAATCGCTGTGTATTGAGTGTCTCCACAAGAAACAGGAAAATCTATATAACACACAAGTCACAGGACAACGCAGTAAACGTGACTGCTACTCGCTTTTCTATCGAACTTGCTCTACATCTCTCAGGATCCGGGTCCACCGCCTGTCACACAACCAACCATGGAGAGAACACACGTTATGCTATCTACACAAGAGGAGCTTACATCAACCCTCAACCCATCGGCCTTTAACATACTATCCTTCAATGCACGATCAACTTCCAAAAATCTGCAAACTATCAGACATCTAGCTGATGTTCAGAAAGTCGGGGCCATCATGATATGCGAAACATGAACCAAATCACATCACACCTCAAAAATGGTAGAGATAAATGGTTTCAGATTACATAGACTTGACAGACCTAAAAAAAGAGGTGGGGGATTAGCAATTTATGTAACTTCCACTACTCAATCACGAGTAAATCATCAAGAAATAAACAACAATTGGGAAATGATGGCAGTTGAAATTTCCAACTTTGGAGAGAACATCGAGCCCATCACCTTGGTGGTCATTTACAGATACGCGGCCACATTCACGGATATGGAAATGTTAGGTCTATCAGACTTCCTGGATGTACTGCTAAATCAATCTTCTCGGGTTCTAATAGGTGGAGATCTCAACATAAACACTGCAATTGCAACCACACTTTCGGTCAAGCTAAATGATCTTATGGGTGAAAAAGGGCTGATCATCTTGAACAGCGAGCCAACACGTCACGGTCCTAGCTCGGCATCGGTCATAGATCTATTAATTACAGTACCTCAGTTTCTTCCAGAATCAACGGGGCAATGTCCTGGGATTTCCGATCACGAAATAATGTTCGCATCACTTAATCTACCTATGCCTCGCACATCTGCACTTAAATCTTTTCGGAACTTTAATGGAATTCAACTAGAAGCTCTACAAGCGGACCTCGTTAATATCAACTGGGGCCTCGTATTCAATGAAGCAAGCGCTGAAACTGCAGCTGTCTACTATACAGAAACTATATACGAAATCTTTGACAGGCATGTACCAGTTAAAACGGTGCGGGCCCGATCAACTAGCGAATTCATATTCAATGTACCAGAAATCCGCCTGGCATGCCAAATTCGTGATATAACTTACAGGGAATGGAAGCGTAACAAAACAACTGCGAATTATAGATCTTTCCACAAGCACAGGAGACTAGCGGACTACATGATAAGGGCACGACTGCGCTCGAGCACCCTCAGGGGTATTCGAAACGGCAATATGATTAACTGGAAAAAAAATTAATGAAATAGGGCTGGGTTCTAAAGCAAAAGAAAGATCAAATATTAATCCAGAAGAGTTCGCGGACTACCTGTGTGAACTTGCAGAACCAACTACAACACCAAACGGCACAACAAATTCAGATAATGTGGCACATAACTACATCGAAAGTGAAGGTGAAGCCACACAACATGACCAAACTATAGTCGATTCGAATGAACAAATTAATCTGGCATGGACTCCAAATATGGAGGAGGGAAATAATGACCAAATGCACAGCCTAAGACCAAATCCCATTCCTGGCAACTTGGAAACGAGACAAGATATCTTCCATTCATCTAGCAATGAAAACGACAACCAAGAATTTGACAACATCAGACCAGTATTTAGTTTGAGAAACATAACGGAGTTGGAGGTGGTAAACGCCTTTCAGCGGATCAAATCAAACGTAATTGGATACAGGGATGCACCTATTAAATTCCATAAAATAATACTGCAACACATCTTACCAACATTAACATTTCCCTGACAAGTGGAAAGTCGGTCTTATAACTCCCTTACCCAAGACAGGGACCCCGAAAAACATATCAGATTGGAGACCGATCACGATTCTTCCAGCTATTTTTAAGGTCCTAGAAGTCATAATAGCAGACCAGATCACTGAGTTCATCAACGGGAATAAGCTCATGGATAACTTGCAATCGGGCTTTAGGCGACTTCACTCAACAAGCACTGCGCTCCTAAAAGTCACGTCTGACATCCGTGAAATGTGCGATAGGGGTCTAGCAGTAATCCATGTGCTCCTTGACTTCAGCAGAGCCTTCGACTCCGTGCCGCACGAGAGGATGTTATTCAAACTAAGATCACACTTCGGGTTTTCTCAAAATGCATGTAAAATGATCGAGAGCTACTTGTCGGGAAGACTATTCATGGCTAGGTCGGGGGGAACCAATCGTCATTTAGAACACAAAGGGCAGGTGTGCCACAGAGTGCTATCCTGGCTCCCCTTCTCTTCTCATTGTACATCAGCGATGTCAGTGTGGTAATAAACGGGGTGGGGTTTCACATATATGCCGACGACATCTAGATTTATACAGGTGCACCGACAGAAGGACTGCAGGGATTGTTATCGTCCACTAATAGGGTATTAGTAAGAGTGGAAAGATGGGCAACTACGAATGGTCTGGTGTTAAATCCATCCAAAACCCAAGCAATCGGATATGCAACAAGATCAGACAGAAGCTCTCAGCTATCATCACAACTAACATCAATAAGACTAATGGGCCATGATATACCTCTCACATCCAAAACAGTAAAAAATTTAGGCCTCCTCATGGATCCAAACCTCACGTGGACGGCACATATAAATATGATGTGCGCGCGGGTGTATCTGCGATCTCTCTATGCGGCATCGCCACATTTTGACGAAACCACAAGGCTTAGAATGTTCAAGGCTCTAATTCTACCACACTTTCTTTATGTTGACATTGTTATATACCATATTTCTCAAACTGGTACTAATAAACTACTACGGGCACTCAAAGCATGTGCCAGATATGTTTGCAACCTTCGACGAATGGCGCACGTTGGTCCTGTGCTCGATCTATTAATACCAGGGTCACTGCAATGCTTGTATGAAGTGAACGCTATATCCTTCATACACAAGGCTAGAATGGGCCTACTACCAGGCTATATACGTGATCGGTTCCAGTGGAGCACAAGGGACAACAAACGACTGATATACCCGCGCGTTAACACTCAAATATTTTCTCACGGGGGTTAACAAGCTGGAACAGGCTGCCTGGGGAAATTAGGGAAATCATTCTTCCCAAGGACTTTGCAAAGAATGCCCTAAACCATCTCATCACGGAGCGATCGACAACTGGATACCACTAATGGTCCGGCTAATAAGCCAAACCTGTAGCTCAATAACACAAAAAGCACCTCAGCTAACCTAAGGTAATAGTCAGATTTAGTTCAACTTAATTATATATGAAACACCCAAGGTCGTAAACAAAAACAGAATAAATCACTTTTTACGACAGAACCACAACGCAATTAAATGAAGCCATTGCCAGCCTTGAGGCTGGAAATGGTTCCATACTCGACAGCCGTAAATTCTCCCAGACACGCTAAAGGTTGACAGGTCGGAACAGTTTGAATGTACAATGTACGCTTAAATCTAAAATCCTTCCTAAGGGTTCAATTTTTGCCGGGTCAATTAGTAATAGATATCTCTCATAGATCCAATTATATAGATTCTTTCATGTTAAAATTCAACAATAGATAACCCTCAATTTACAAATATATTCACTAACCAACCAGTATTAGTTGACTGGCACTCTGGTATGCTCGCTGGTTTCTGTAAATCGTGCATTACTATATCTTTCTACACCAACATCACTTGCACTGGTGGTGGGTGGGTTCATGTTCAGCCTCCCTCGGATCCACTACATGTTTGCTAGGGCTGCTAAGGGGGGCTTCATTTGGCTACTAAATCAATTCCGTAGGGCTTGTGCTATTAAACAATATCTAATATAAATAAATGAACTAAGCTATTATATATCGCGGAAAACTACTTTGTAAATATTAATTACCAACATCTATCGTATACATATGTGTACTACTGAACTATTGCGATCCAATTTATTTACTATTTAATCAACAACTAATTATATACTACATATAATATAGAACTGTAACACTAGATCTAATTTGTTTTATTTTTATTTTTATTTTGCTATGTAATTATAACATCTAAGTTTTCACTATACTTGAATGTCGTAGAGCCCAACGTTGTACGTTGCTTTAAGCAGGGGTCTCAGAAATAAATGTACTTTGACTTTGAATCAAAATGAGGGCGGAGATCGAAGTGTATCATCGATTGCTCACATAGCTACAGGAGAGCAGCAGAAATTAGATTAAAAAAAAGTATATATAAATTGATACGTAGTGTAACTTTTTTTTTAAATAAGGAACAAACAAAAAATTTTTCTTTTCAATCAATTCATAGATTGTTTTGGACAATTTGCACCCCTTTTCTTCTCTCTAGTATTGTTGATACGATTTCGTTTTCTTACTTCATTGAGTTCCTCGCTTTTCTCCCAAATTTCCTCTACAGACTTTTCTTCACATGATGATTCCTTGGATTGCCTCTACTGGCCTTTTGCAATTCTACGCTCCAAGATTTCAGTTTGGCTCTCCGATCTCAAAAATATGTCCACCGGAACTCATTGACACAGCCCCTCCAACACATCGGTCTCCTAATCTAAATAACCATGCGGCTTATCCGAAAGCACTTCACATAGAACGAGACACCCACCTTACTATAAGCCTACTAGCGGAATCTATGCTCTCGACTTGAACTCCTTGCTTTTAACACTCTTTGGATAAGATACCTTCAATAATACTATCTGGCTACATTCTAAATCATAATCTTACTTTCTAAACATGATAAACAATTTTATATTTCTACCAAATTCGTACATTCCCTCGCACTTACTGCGAAACTACTTACTCAATTTGCAACTACGCCTAAGTTCACTTACTGATTTGCATATTGCTACCCTAGAGTACCTTAAATCTATTACAACATAGCATCTTGCATTTAAAGGTTGACAAATATTTTTTATGACAGTTCTGCAGTTCAACACTAACTCGGAAAAGGGCTGAGACTTTTTATTTTTTAGCTAAAAATTAATTATTTATTTATTTATTAATTATTATTAGATTAATTTGTATGGCGCGGATGAAGCAACCCATGGACGTGGTTTTTATAAAGCTAATTCTTGAGTGGTTTACAAAGCTTAAGTATGTTTACTCGCGGAGAGATATTATCGACTTGTAAAAACATTTATTGATGAATTTTCACAGAATTTCAATACCAAGGATGCACACCTTGCATTTTTGATACAGAGACAATGTTATTTTACACGGACTGCTCTTGGCTTCAGAGCTTGTATCTACAAAAATGTGTTCTCAATACATATTACTGAACATATCATAGTTAAACAAAAGGAAATCAGTTAAAACTTGGTTAGTCATTTGAACTAAAAGCCAACTATTTATTTCTCCAAACTTTAGCAAAGAGCTTCATATCTTATTCTGTACCTAACCATGGCAGCATCCTAGTCTTGACAATTCGTGATTTTCATCGATATTGTGTTACATTTTTCTATATTTTATATCATACTATCTTATTTTCATTTTCTTTTCAATAACCATTTCATTTACGATTAATTAATTACATTTTCACTAATCATTGGCTTATACTGTAAGCATCCGCGTATGCGGACCGTTCTTGGCAACTATTTATTACTACTTCTTTCTAATCGTGAATCAACTTCTATTTATGAAGTGCATGTTAATCTCGTTGTGTTTTAGGGACTATTAATATTACATGGATACATGGGACGATACCCCCTTCACCTAGGTAAAATTTCATGTAATAAGATGAAACTTTCATTTTCTCTATTTACACACTTCTCTACTTCTACCTTTAGAAATGAACAGTATACTGTTAAATTACTACCATTCCTTTTCTACCAAAAACGCTCGCCTACAAGCGAACACCTATAGTGCTAAATCTGTACATCGATAGATCTAATGGCTTTGTTTACCTGTACTTATTAGTAAACAAAACATAATTAATCCGCTTAACGCGAGGCTTCTCACGAATTATACATATATTAGACTCTTACAGTATCTGGGATTGCGCTCTCACCTACCTATTCTCTTTCACAAGAAAGGCAATCCAAGTGTCTGAACCTCTTGCTGATATCACCTACACGCGTGACTGACCAATATATCTTATTCTCAACTCCTGTACTTCATATTCTACGATTTCTACGCCGCCCTTTACCATGTGGGAGGACCCATACCACTGGACTCAGATTTTCCTCTGACACTAACTAGACTCCCTTAGTTCACATAGCTCGGCTGTAAATCTCGATCGTGCCACCAACCGAGGTCGGTACCCAGTGTATCTCTTAATCTATACGCGACCTTTAATCTTTTATCGGACACTACATACTTAATTATGGCGCAAGTTTTGCAGAGAACTGCTTACTGGCATCGGACAGGATAAAATTTCGCTTAAAACTTCGTCGCCTACGTGAAATTCCCTACTACAGACATGCTCATCAAAAATTTTCTTCTTTCGTTTGTACGATTTTTCAGTTCGACTATAAATATCAGGATATACGTATTGCAATCTATCGAGTTGCTGGCTCCGCGCATAAAAGATGTTGCTACCATTGTAGTCATTACACAGTTTATGATCTGATCCAAATTCTAAATACTCCCTGCCATAATTTAGATAAAACATTCAGTAAGTCACCTGTCACCTCGTTAACGGCAATTTTTAATGCAACGCTGATTCTCGCTACATGTTGATCCCATACCCTAAAGTTATCTCTAATGTAAGATCTCAATGCTGCTCCGATGACCTCATTCCAACGCTCCGTAAAATTGCTCTGAGGATGATATCTGCAATTCAACCCGAACATACTGATGTCGTATTCTTTCAATAATTTCCTAAATAGCTTGCAGCCATTCTGCTTGCCATTATCAGTGATAATTATTTCCGGTAAACCATTTTCGAGGAAAACCCTTTCTTCCGAATTCTTAGTTACTGTTTTAGGGGTAGACTCTCGTAAGGGGAGTAAGCATACGTTTTTTGTGAACCAGTCACATATTACCGGAAGGTGTGTGTGTCCTTTCGTTGATCTAGGAAATGGCCCCAACAGATCTAAGGCAATCATTTGCCAAGGTCTTACTGCGTTGCGGAATTTTCCCATTAAACCAAAGGGCTTATGATTTGAGCTCTTTGAGGCCACACAAACTTCACACGACTTCACGTATCTCCCAACATCCAGGGCAATAATACCGCGCTAATACTCTCTATTTCGTTTTATATATTCCTAAGTGACCGGAACGCGGGACGTCGTGGCACTCATTTACAACTGCAAGTTGAGAAGACTCCGGTGCGACTCTCTTCCACTGGATCTCTGCGCATGTTGCTTTGATATCTTTTATGTATCATTCATTTTCCACCAATTTCCACCTACTCATTCTCCCTGTGTTGCTCCGTACTAGCTCCACCATTTCATGGTACCACTTGTCACTTACTGTTGGAATACAATCCAACAAATCTACGGCGGAAATTCTTGACAGTGCCTCTGGCACCACATTTTCTTTACCTTTCACGTTATTCACTTCAAAGTCGAAGGACTGCAGTTTCATCACCCAAACGACCAGCCAGATCTTGCTGCCTGAATAACCAGGTCAACGCCGAATGATGTGTTATTACATAGAATCTGTAGCCTTCCAGATAGCCACGAAATTTCTCTACAGCGAATACGATACTTAAACACTCTTTCTCAGTGGTGGTATAGTTGAGCTTTGCGCCTCTGAGTTTGCGGCTTGCGTAAGCTATCGGTTGTTATTCGCCTTCTTCGGATTTCTGAACTAACACCGCTCCAATATCATGATTAGATGCATCACACTGCTCTACGAAAAGCTTGCTGAAATCAGGATTAGACAACACCGCAGATTATACAAAGCTTTGATCTTAAATTTACAAATGACTCTTCTGCTTCAGGTGTCCATGCTAGACCTTTTCGACTGAGCTTTCCTTTTTTAAGGTAGTGTAAGGGAGCTACAATTGCAGCAAAATTAGGTACAAAGCGTTTATATCATGAAGCTAGACCATTGAAGCTTTTCATATCCGTGAATTTCTTCGGCTTAGGGAAATTCAACTTTACCTCGACCATCGCCGGATCTGTCCTCAAGCCTTTGCTATCTACTATAAATTCCAAATACTTTAATGACGTCCGACAACTGGGCCTAGTCTAATTTACGCACGACCCAATCAAGCCTTCACGTGTTCCTCGGATGTTTCTGTAGCAAAAATAATATCATCTAAGTACGGGAACACTGTCTCAGTGTATCGAAATAGCCTATCCATCAATTGCAGTAAGCTGGCCGCACTGTTACAAAAATCGAAGGTCATTACTTTAAACTGATAGTGACACATGCCAGGTATGCAGAATGCTGTCTTCTCTTTAGACTCTTTACTCAATGTTATCTACCAGAAGACAACGTTGAGGTCAATGGTTGATAAATAGCGTGTTCTATTAAGTTCTTTACTCAAGGTTATCTGCCAGAAGACATCGTTGGGGTCAATGGTTGATAAATAGTGTGTTCTATTAAGTCGGGCCAAAAGACCATTGATGCGAGGAAGAGGATATGCTAATCGTTTAGTCACTTTATTAAGTTTGCGACTGTCTATACATCATCTGTCGACTCCGTTCGCTTTTTTTACTAAGACCACCGGTGAGCACCATGGACTGAACGATGGTTCTATCACCCCCAGATTCAACATACGTTATATTTCTCTAACATACCTTTCTTGTATGGCTGTGGATACCTGGTAGCCCCTTTGTACAATGGGATCAGCATCCCCCGTGTCCATACTGTGCATCAGCAGGTAAGTTCAACCCAGCTTCCCACTACTCAAATCTCTGAAACGATCCATGCTTGCATTCAGTTTCAACGCTCGTTCTTCCGTTAAAGTAGTAACGCTCTTTGAACCAAAATCTTCCTGAAACATTACTTCATTAATCTCCCATTTACCAAGACGGTGCTGCACAGAGACTCGAAATCTTTTACAAAAATCTACACCTTAGATGATGCCCTTGTTTATGGACGCGATGGCCCTTATTTTCAGAATTTTTATTACCCCTTTGAGCTTCACCGGAATATAAAATACTTTTGATACGTTATGTCTAGTCTTATCTGCCGTAAAAATTGGTTGGCAGTCTTGCTTAACCGCTTGAAAATTAAGACTCTCTAATAGTTCTATTCCTTGCTTATCGATTATGCTTATGGATGTGCCGCTATCTAATAAGGCTACTACTTCTGCCCCCAATATACTTATAAAAATGTGTGGACATTCGTCATTGGGTTTGATTATGCATTTGTTGCTCGCTCCTAGTTTGTTCTCTGCATCCCAGCTTCATTGATGTTTTCCATTGTCGTAGCGTTGGATCTAGACTGGTTTGCATTCGATGTTATCACATTTACTTGCCTTCGATTGTTCACGTTTGCATTTATTGAGCAATACTCATTCTCCTGATTCCTGCAATGCCACTCGCGACTGTTATTAGGAACATTGTTTGTATTTCTGTAGACGTTTGTCCGACGATGGTCTCCAGTGTTTCTATAAGAAGGATCGTTGTACTCCCATCTGCTGCTCGTTTGCTGCCGCTGGAACTCATTTGACTGAAAGTTATGTCCTCTAAAATTCCTGTTGTAACTCTCCGCGCTAAGCTTCTGCATTCTATTAGGTCCTTCATACACCCGTGGTCTCCAATTATCACGACCGTAAAGATTAGCAGTCACTGGCTTGGTTTGAAAAGAGCTTCCATTTTCTTTCGCCTGAGCTTCACCCTCTTCAACTTTTCGGCAAGACTTCTCCAGTTCCTCTACAGACTTAAATTCAATGAGAGCTTAAACATGCACATACGGGGCTTAACGATTTCGGCTAATTATTCTTACTCTTTCTTCTTCATTGGGCGGATGAGGCAAACGCATAAATAAATCTTCGGCCACTGAAATATACTGCACAATACTTTCATTCTCCCCTTGCTTCCTCTCTTTTATGTGCCTTAGTAGCTTTTCCACGCTGTTCAAAGGTTCAAACTCCTCCAGGATTTTTTTTATAAATATTTTGTAATTCGTTAGTTGTTCGCGTCTTCTTCGGTACCACCTCAATGCGGACCCCAGTACATCAGCTAGTGCCTCAAAGACTTCTACATCTGATACTCTTCTAGATCTGGCAACATCGGCAACGCGCTGTAAAAATTCAGACGCAGACAACCTCGGACTGTCTCCAGAAAATATGATTGGCCATTTGTACAGTTTCGGACTCGCTTGGCTACTACGTCGCCCTAAGCTCGGAGCTAACAATGACGCGCTCATCTCATCCTCACTATGTTCCAGACTTAACGAGCTTATTCTTGTGACAAAATTGGATCTATTTAAGTTTGAGCGTGCTCGGGCACCTCCCTCTTCACCTCCACTTTCTTGTCGACTGGTCTCCCCCTCAACACTACCCAGTGAATCGTTGAAATTTACACTACTACTTGTTTTTATTCCTTAGACTCTCTCCTTTACATATCTCGTACTCTACCTTCTCAATTTTTTCTTTAAGCATCGAAATACTTTCCAACAAAATATCCTGCATTACTTTGGACTCTTCATCCTCACCTACATCCACCCTATTTAGGTACTATTTTTAGGTACTGCACTCGAACCACCAGTCTATCCATCATAACATTGTCATCGGTTTCAGCTTCTGTGCATAGTACGGCAAACCAATTATCAGCTTCCTTCAGATCTTCCTCGCAAGATAATTATGATTTAATTTGAAGAGCTTCCGTGCCATCCTTTGTTAATTGTTTCCGCCACCAGTCGACTTTTCCTTTTCTGTTGTAGTCCAAGTGTCTAACCCCTCTACACCGGATCTCATATGCAATCTCGCGGTCCGCAAAAAAATTTTGCATTTTCTCCAAATGACATCTTAAGTTGTATGTCTGTCAGCTATGAAGAAGTCGTCCTTTACCTAACTGCTAACACCAGTAGAAAAGCGTATGCACTGCCCTTCAAGTTTCTTCCACCTTTCTAACACTCTTTCTACTGTTTCGTGCGTAGAATTGTTAAATTTTATCACACTTCTGAATTTGCTTTATTAGACTCTTGGCGTCCCACTCTCATTCCACGGCTTCTCAAGGGAATACACCCTGCAGCTACTCTCGCTTAAGTTTCACTTGAAGGGAATTGCCGAGAATACCCTTAGCTAGCTCAAGGGTCTCACTCGGCTAATTTTAAACTCCAATCTTAGTAATCTAACAGTTCAATGTTCCTTAATTGTAACATATGGCTAACTTATAATACACCTGTGCACTAGCTTTGCAAACGAAAACTTCTATGGAATTCCTCACGTAAGCGTAGCACGCTATCTATAATAGCCTCAACACCTATCGGTCGTTGGCACCAACAAGAAGAGAGTTCACTGCCTTGAGTTTTGTTTTAAACACACAAAAAAAAACATCCGTTATAATGAACTAAACCATTAAATGTATAAGCGGATAAGGAACCACTCGAAATTAAATGTGGACTTCACACCTTCACTCTATTGACGTATAATAACAACCGCTCTAAGATTCCAATTTTTGCAGTCCTGCGAACATACTCCCAAGCATTAGGAACGCACACATATTATTTAAAGATAGAGGTAAATTCAGTTCAATACCTCGTCCCATGCGGCTGATTATGCAAGAAGCTTAAGTATACTTTTTCTAAGGTATGCAAATCGCAGCTTCAACTTACAAATCTAAATACGCTTCAATAAGCATGTACACCAAATATTTTTTTAAAAAAACTGAAAAATCCACGCACTTTTTACAGATATCATTAAAGAATTCTAAATTAATCTTCTTAGATTAGAATGATTGTCGCACCGGATCCAAATTCAAGTTCTCCTGTCCTCAGAAAAGCAGATCCCGGTTGAGCCCCCATCATTTGGTAACCAAGTAATTCTTCCTTACTTAATTCAGAGTGCAGGGCTTGAATTAAAACTCGGCGCAACGATATCCTTTACCAAAATTTATTATAGAAAAATTTCTTAAATTACAAACTCTTAACTAATGGCGATGTCGGCTATAGTAATGTGGCTCTTTCGCAGAATCGAATATGTGGCTAACATCTATAGCAGGTCGACCTGAACTTCGTTGTTTCGTTGCCTTTCAAGAGTTAGAGTGATTAAGAAAAAAAGCCAGTTTTTTCACAAAACACCCTGTATATTATAAGCTACAGTGTGTACGGTCACAGTTAAGAGCTCATTGTATGCAGAACTTCATGGCCTTTCCAACTACTGCTCAACCACCCCCACACCATTCTCCTACCATAAATTATGGTTATCTAAACTAAAAATTTCGGAATTTCTTACCCTTTTTTTTAATTTAACCCTATGTGTTAACTGTAGCCGTTAAACAGTTATTAACTCATAACCTATTCAGGTCACACCGAAATTAGACGATATTTTTTTAAATGACGTGCTAAGGGAACAAATTATCGTTGATAATAGGTTTGAAAATAGGTTTGAGAATAGGTTTAGAGCTAATAACTCTTAAAGGGCTTCAGATAGGACATTCGGTGTAATAGATCATATTAAAGAGGAGAGTCTGCAGCTTACAGTTTTTATAAAAAAAAGTTATACTAACTACCTTTTTACAAAAATAATAGAGGTTAAATTAAAAAAAAAGGTAAGAAAATCCGAAATTTATAGTTTACACAACAATAATTCTTGATGGGAGAGGGGTGTGGAGTTGGTTGACCAGTCCTTGGAAAGGCCATGAAGTTCTGCATACAACGAGTGTGACCGTACACCATATAGTTTATAAGATACCGGGTGTTTTGTGAAATACTGGCTTTTTTCTTAATCCTAAACGGTTGATATACCCCCCCCCCCCCGCCATACAATTTTTGGTTCGTCTAAGTAAGTACTATCACCTACCGCTCTACTGACCTCCTATGTAGTAGGAAACACCCGTATATACAGTGTGCCCCACGTAACGTGTTCCCTGGGCATTTTTCTCGGAAATGTGCGAAGATATCGAAAAATCCTAAAAATAAAAGTTAGGCATCTTTAGTCAAGGTATCCTCTGGCATAGCCAAAGTCCTTGAAAAAGGACTTGGAAAAGGGATATATTAAAAAAATGTCCTTTTCGTCTTCATTAAGGATACAGTTAGATTACATTTTTGAATTCCGCGAATAAAACTAATACGAAAGTGTCATATTGAAAAAACCAGTTTAACTCTTTATTATCGAGATATAAGGCCTCAAATTGTACTCTGTACATCGTGTTCCTTTGCCATTTTTTTTCGAAAATGCACACAGATATCAGCGAAGTGCTAGTACCAAAAGCTGCTCATCATAGCTGGGCTATCTTTTGGTATGGTCAACATTTAAAAACAAAAGCCAAACGAAAAAAGCATATCTTCGGTTTGGTCTTTTCGTCCTTTCTGAGAATGCTTTTTTTCTGCTACATTGAATAACTGCAAATCAAATTACAAAAAAGTGGTATACCTATTGAAAATTCTTCAATGTAGCCAAAATGCATCCTCAGAAAAGACGAAAAGGACCAAACCGAAGATATCCTTTTTTCATGTGGCTTTTGTTTCATAATGTTGACCATACCAAAAGATAGCCCGGCTTATGACCTGTAGTTTTTGGTGCTTTTGGTACTAGCACTCCCATGATATCTGTGGTGTGCAGTGGCGTCTGTTGTTGAGAAGTCCCTACAGTATAAGGATTATACTCTAAGTGCTTACCTGGATATTGAGGGGGCTTTCAGTAACGTGAAGACGGAGGTTATATTTCATGGGCTGAGAAGGGTGGGTGTTGATAAGTGTCTATGTGACTGGATCAACTCAATGCTTCTAAGTAGAAAGATCAGCTCCTGCTCAGGTGACGCTACTGTCAGAAGAGCAGTCTATAGAGGTCACCGCAGGGGGAGGGCGGGGGGGGGGGGGGGGGTTCTAGAACCACTCCTGTGGCTACTGGTAATGGAGGGAAATCCTCATCAAGTAAGAGAGAGAGGGCTTAAAGGTAGTTGCAAACTGAGCTGGAGGGTTTGTCTACAATGACGCGTGAAGGCCAGTGTGGCCTTCTACACGTGCAAGAGAATATTTGGCGGAAATTGGGAATAAAACCCAGTGTGGTACAGTGGATGTACACCGACATAGTTCGCCCCATGCTCTGCTATGGCTCTACGGTCTGGTGGACGGCACTGACGAGGAACTGTAACCTTGATGTGCTGTCAAAAATCCAGAGAGCCGCCTGTATGGGTATAACTGGGTGTCTGTACACCACGCCCACGGCGGCATTGGAGGTCATGCTTGACCTATTGCCGCTGGATTTTTATTGTTAGTGTGTGGCGGCAACTAGTGCTGTCAGGCTGAGTGCGGGGGGCTGGTGGACGGAGAGGGGTTTTGGGCATTCCAATATACTCCAGAAGGAACTGCAGGGTAGAAACAGACTATCAAGTACCCATCCTTACTTTTGGGGGGTATAAATGCAACGATACCCACCAGGAGTGACTGGGAGGGGAAGGCGGTGGCCGCTGCATCCGATATTTCTATATTTACGGATGGCTCCATGACGAGTGCGGGCACAGGGGCTGGAATGTACTCTAGAGATCTCCAACAAGGCTTGAGGAATTGACTGTTAGGCACAAGGTGACCCTTAACTGGGAACGTAGCCATATCGATATATCAGGAAACGAGATGTCTGATGAGTTGGCCAAAAAGGGCTCCGAATTGGATAGCTCCGCAGCTTTAAAAGCTGAAATCATCAGGGACGTCTATTTAAAGGCAGGCCTTCGGTGGACTAGCAGGGATACCTGTCGTATTGCGAGGCAATTGTGGCCTGCATATGACAGGAAAAGGACAAGGGAACGGCTTAATGGCAGCAGAGGAAATACCAGGAATCTAGTAGAGGTTATGACGGCTCACTGGGCCATAGGGGACCATGCTAGAAGACTGGGAATAGCGGCAAACGATTTCTGCAGGAGTTGTAAAGACTCGGAGGAAATTGCTACCGTCAAACATGTGTTTTGCGAATGCCCCGCTCTGATCAATAAAAGAGGTAGGCTACTAGGTAGCTACTTCTTTTCAAGTCTGTGGGAGCTTCAAAGCATAAAAGTCAGAGACATCCTGAGTTTTCTGAGTGAGGCAGGATGGATCTAGGTTAAAGGTCTTGGATATATCCTGAGTTTCCCAAGGAAAGCAGGATAAATCTGCGGCTTGAGGGGTTACCAAATGAGGTTTAGGAGCACAATGGACCCGTTGGAGGTCTAAGGGAGGCTGGCTGCTTGTCTAGTGGCACCCCTCTTACCTAACCTAACCTAACCTATGGCAGTATCCTAGTCTTGACAATTCGTGATTTTCATCGATATAATCATATGTTATATTTTTCTTTATTTTATATCATAATATCTTATTTTAATTTTCTTTTCAATAACCATTTCATTTACGATTAATTATTTACATTCTCACTAATCATTGGCTTATACTGTAAGCATGCGTCTCTGTGAGCATGGAGATTTCTTGGGGTATTAAATCAGACGACTTCTTAGATCTCCCTGCGTCTGAGCACCGTGCTTGGCAACTATTTATTACTACTTCTTTCTAATCGTGAATCAACTTCTATTTATGAAATACATGCTAATCTCGTTGTGTTTTAGGGACTATTAATTACATGGATACATGGGACGGTACTGACCGTTACAAGATAAGATAACTTGCATTAGAACCAAACTTTTTAGCTCTCACTTGATTGATATAGGGGTATTAGTATTAGATTCACGGCGATTGAGATTGAAAAAAAGGGAATCACACGATAATAATGAAACATTAAAATTATAAATTTATAAATTATAAAATTATTTACATTCTCACTAATCATTGGGTTATACTGTAAGCATGCGTCTCTGTGAGAATGGAGATTTCTTGGGGTATTAAATCAGACAACTTCTTAGATCTCCCTGCGTCTGAGCACCGTGCTTGGCAACTATTTATTACTACTTCTTTCTAATCGTGAATCAACTTCTATTTATGAAATACATGCTAATCTCGTTGTGTTTTAGGGACTATTAATTACATGGATACATGGGACGATACTGACCGTTACAAGATAAGATAACTTGCATTAGAACCAAACTTTTTAGCTCTCACTTGATTGATATAGGGGTATTAGTATTAGATTCAGGGCGATTGAGATTGAAAAAAGGGAATCACACGATAATAATGAAACATTAAAATTGGGGGTTTTTCCAACGGATTTAGGGTATAGAGTACAAAACTATAGGTGAACAGTTTCTGACGGAGGTGCTTTTAAGGATGGGGTCGTACTACCCCTCTTTGGGGGTTGTCCAAAGTGCGTCATTTTTGGTATAAAATTTAACACGGAGGAACGGGTAATCGAGCGATGTAGTTTGTTTTTATAATTAACTGACTTCTACCGCCGAAAGACCGATTTTTTTAACTTTGGTCATATACACCCCAGTACCTATAATTTGTATATATAGCTCTGACGCAGGACCTCGAAGTGCTAAAACCAGAGCTGTAGCTTTGTCTGCGTCATTCCATACATTTACTTCGGAAGCTGCCTCAAACTGTCTCTTGAAAATATGCCGCGAATTTTGTCCATTAAATATTGGAGGTTTCATTCTGCCTGGACCGGCTATTTCAGTTCCTTCGTGCCGAGGTTGTCAAGCTTCTCCGTAACATTTTGTTGCACTTCCGACACTTTTTGTTGAACTTCCAGCACTTCCTGCTGGATTCCATCAATTTTTACATTTTGCTCGTCTAATTAATTTTTAAGAAACTTCTTCTGTTCCTCCAAACATGTTTCTAGATATTTCTACAAAGAACTCTTTTGTGCATCCCAACGGGCTTCCAGAGAAATCTATTGTTCGTCCAAACGGACTTCTAGAGAATTCTTTTGTTCATCTAGACGGGATTCCAGAGAATTCTTTTGTTCCTCAAAAGCATTCTTTTGTTCAAGAGAATTCTTCACCTGCAGGGTTGAAAGCTCCATGTTGGTCATTAAAGTACCCAAAAGCTGTTCTATGTTCATCGCATGCTCTTCTTCAGTTTCTGGTTCTTCCTCGAAAACGCATGTCTCAGGATTCTTTCTTTCTCTAGCAAAGCTTGCCTAAATCGCTCGACTAGAACATTCTTTAGACCTGTCGTTTGAAATAACCGATTCCCCAACTCCACTTTCAATTCGTGTATGCAAAGCTCCTCTAGCATGCGTCCCATTACTTTGATAATTCACTCACCGTTTAATATAAACTTATCTTTCGGAATTTTCACTTAATGCAGGAAAATTTTACAAGATTTCACCAAATTAATCACACTTTGAATCTCAAAGTCAAATGCCACCACTTTATTTCGCGATTTTATTGTACTTCTGACACCAGTTGTTACGAGCGTGGCCTTATTTCGTTATTTAAGTCACAATATTTCAATAATCATTCAAAAGTTCTTTCTTTATTTATCTTTGCTGTTTACTCTCAGAAAATCACAAATAGTTATCAAATCAACTCTTTATAGTTGTCGCTAGTACTGTACTTCTAATTATCGCAATCCAAATAGTGTACTTCGTTCAATTCACTGTCTGAAATAAGACTGCCTCCTGGATGTGAGTAGCGCCGTATTTATACTCTACAAATTATATTAGAACCTTCCTGAATATTCCATTTTCCGAACCCAAGGTTTACTAAGTTGTCATTAGCCTAAAGTTGCTTCCATTTCCAACAGATGTGCTTGTGTCACTTTGTGGCACGTAACAATACCAAATCCGAAAAAAAACAAGTAGAAAAGCTAGAATTAGCCCAAGGTCAATTCTTACGATACCCTAGATGAATGCCCGTATGAAATTTCGTATTGTCATACTTCTGTGCACGTTTGATTTTTGAAGTGGTTTTTCGCATATATTTCCAGAACTGTCGGACAGAAAAAATGATTATAACCAATTTTATATGATTTCGTATTATGCAGAAGTTTTTGGTACAATAAAAATGTCTTGGACTGATCGTTTTCACAGTATACGTAAGAAACCTAAATTTTTATATGGCAACACCAAGAAGGAGTTGCCCTATCTAGTCCATTTTTGACATTTTATTTGCTAGTACAATGAAAACAACATGTACCAAATTTCAGCTCTCTATATCCATGCGTTCTCAGGCAGTGTCCAAATATATGGTGGAAAACGAAAGTTTTGTATAGCAACCCCACGAGGAGTTGTCCGATTTATCTCATTTTCGAACTTAATTTTACTTTTTTTTAAAGGCAGTGTACAAAATTTTAGTTCTGAAGTATACGCGTTCTCGAGTTATCGTGCGCGCAGATGGACAGACGGCCGAACAGACAGACGGACGAACCGACAGACTGACGGACATACAAAAATCAAAATAACTTTTAATATTATGCGTGGGAATCTAATCCATTTTGCTCTACCATCATTATTTCGAGGTGTTACAAACGGAATGACAAACTTAGTATACCCTATAGATTTCATCTAGGGTATAAAAATGTTTTTTTTTCTTCTAAAAGAATTCTCAATTCTTTGCAGGTTCTCTTTGTCTAAATCGTATACAGTAGCAACTTGGCCTTTGCCTCAATTCCAATAGATACTCCTGCACGTTTAGCTGGAGTCGTCAGTAATGTAAACTTCTTCCTAATTTAAGATTTTCTTCCCAACTCTGCGAATAAATTGTTTTCCTAATCAAGACGCTAACCTGTTCAGTGGCAAGTGGACCTTGTGCGCGAGACGCATCAGTTTGAGGCTAAGCTTCGGTTCACAGTCGCCGTGAGGAATCACACAATGGTCATCATTCCGCCCGCAAGTTTGGTGAGTAATAGTAGCCACCCTCTTGCTTGTTTGTTTGTGGTAGGGATCGGGTCAGGCGTGCGATTTAATATGGACTAGCATTACCCTAATCCCAATTCCTCGTATGTCAGAAGAGTGTGTCCACTGTAGTTGAAGTGTGACGCAGAGGGGAGAGGTAGCGATAGAATCAGGAGTTCTATGTATCAGGCTTCGCGCTGATGATATCAGTAGTCTGCTCAGACCACTACGTTTTGTTTGTGTGTGTGTGTTGGGTTCTGGCCGGCGGCGTCACGCCGTCTCAATTCAGACAAAATTTACGTCAACGTGTGACCTACTATATATACCTGGTTGTGGAATATTTTTTTTTATATAATATGAAGAATCGAAGTTTTCTTGCTTTTCAGTTGGATGCAGTACTCCTAGGTATAAATTGGTTTTGTTTTATCATTTTGGTGAATTCAATTTTTTTTTTTTTTATTACTTTGATATTAATATAGTATAAGGTGATAAAACTAGGATCTGAAGACTCTCTTGCTTCCATTTGCACACGGTACACATAAATTTGTAGATCTTTCGCGAATTATGACTATGGATTAGAGATGGGTAAAATTGGAACAACCTGTTACTTTGAAATAGGTACTGTCCTGTCCCAATCTGTACCTGTTCCAAATTTTTCAGAAAAGCTGTGACAAATACCAAATAGTCTCATATTGCACCTTCAGAGTAGCTGTGACAGTACCAATATCAAGTCTTATATTTCCCAATTATGTAATTTATAAATTCCAAATAAATCTTTGACTGATAGAGCCTGTACATTCGCACAGTCACACTACACAAGGGCTTTTAACTTTATGCAACAGGAAGTTAAGAGTACGATATAGGTAGGGTGGCTTGTCTAGTGACTAAAATAATAGATGGCACAAAAGCTAGATGTCGCATGACATACTAAAGCAGAGTATACAAATTGTGAAATCGGTAGTCCATTCTGGAATGGGCCACAACACGGCTTAAAGTATTCCGAGAGCAAATGTTTTTTTTAACTGCAGTTTTGTATTCGTTTGATCGACCTCCCCAACACTTCAGATACGAAAAAATATGAATCACTCGACGTAGACATCAGTTCAAATGTTGTGGTCCATTCCGGAATGGACCACCCAGCCATATAAATTTTGTATACATTTTTGATACTGCTTGCGACATCTAGTTCTTGTGCCATCTATGCTAAAATGTATCGTAGGATGCCAAAACAGAATTATCATGCAACAGTGACAACATATGACGCAATAGATACAATATATACAATACAGTTTATTTAGGATGCATTAAATTGTACTTATGTACGTATAACAAATTTTTTAATTGCAATTAACCCAGTCGTGTATCTGTATAGAAGCAGGTATCGAAATTCCTTTTAAATGAATTTAAATAATCGTGAAATTCTAGGAAAATTTATGGAAGAAAATGTGTTTTATTTACAGGTATGTTTCTGTAATTTATATTTTAATTTTTTTCTGTAGATATCAGTCGTAAAAAAACTAAGAGCTAGGTACGTTTTCGGTTCGGTTTCCGTATTGCAATTTTAATATTTTGAGCGTTGATTACTTAAATAAATTTAAATGAATAATATTTTTTTGGGAAATTAAATTTCACCGAAGAATAAACTCATAATATACAGAGTTGCTGTAACACATCTTTTGTGTACCCTAATCTAAAAACAATCTTCTTTTATTATTTGTACCAAAGTTGTGACTTGTAACTGATACATTGGGAAAGGTACTTTTGATACTTGGAACAGGTTGGAACTTTTCCATTAAAATGTCCCAATTACCCGTCCCTACTATGGATTAACAGCACGCTTTAGTCGTAATTTTGTCGCTAATAACTCGAATGGTATCTCAACATATAGCCGTAATATTTTAGAAATAGGATAGTATTGAAATTTTGTTGCTAATAACTTATAGCTTCTGAATGAGTATCTCGTCAGTCAGGCTCGTGAGATAAAATACAATAATATTTATCTTTTGCCTCTAATAATTTAGTGTTCTTGAAGTAGAATTTCATCCTACAGTCGTATTATATCTTAATTTTTTTTTTTTTGAATAGGATAGTATTGAAATTTTGCTGCTAATAATTTGACAATCTTGAACTAGCATCTTTAGCCACGGCCACAATATATTGAAGTTTTATACTGTTCAACATTGCGTTAAAACTTTGGGCGAAGTTGATTTTGCCGCTTAATCAAGGTTTCACTAACAGCAGATACAGCTTTCTGTTATTTCGTGGGAACTTTTTAATGTGCATAATTAAAATTTTTATAGCATCTCTTGTGTACTGGAAGACGACCAAATTGACCATTTTCGCGTGATTTAAAATTTTTACCGGATACCTTGAGACACCAAAATCAATATTTCTCTGTAAGTATTGTAAGAATTTCCAAAATTTGTTCTTGTAAATATAGCCAGGATACGCGGTGAGAAATCTATATGGGAGTTCGTTGTCTAAAATATTCTATTAACTAATAGAAAAGTGACAAACATTGACTTTATATGTGCCTAAAGTACTATCCCTATAGGAAAATTGCCTTCTAGTAATTTAAAGCTTGGTTCCTTACCTTCCAAAAAGCTACGCTTACTATATACCTTAGTTAGCATAATCAAATAGTTTTGATTACCAGGAGTGGCTCGACTAAAATTTTCGAATATTTTTTTGCTCGCCGTCAATATTTATTTTGCATCAGTACCGCCCCCAATCCATATCTTGAAGCTTCGGTATGGACGAAAACTGGAAAGTCAAAATTCGAACACTTTCCTACTAATGTGGAGACTAGTTTGTCCTTAATTGAATGGAGCGCTTTCTCGCGTTCAGGAGACCAAATAAACCTTGAGTAGCTGGATGCAGTCATCGAGGAAAAATTTGTCAGAAAAGTTATATACCAGAAACGGTGCTTTTAAATGTTCGCGCCGCAAAGACTGTCTTAGGACTCGATACGTGAAGGATGTAATTTACAATCCCTGGAATAACTTGTAAACCCTGTTCCACTACCACGTAACCTAAATAACGCCACTCATAGTGACAAAATTCACACCTTTCATAATTGACGACTAAACCGACTTCATACAGTATACTTAAAACTTTGTGTAATACTTATAAATGATCGTTAAAATTCCTGGTTGCAATGACAACAACGACCAGGTATACGAAAACGTGTCAGTCATGTATGTCGCGTCTCGTATTGTATCCAGCAGGGCTTTGTCACCTTGTTAAGTTTTTTAAATCAACTCAAAGGCGGTAGCTGCCGCCCTTTTTCTTTCCCAAGACAACAGGGGATGACGAAGGACTATTTGATGGCTCCAGTATTCCTTCTCGAGGCATGTTATATAACTCCTCATTAATTATATTTTGTATCCCAGACGACCATTTTGGTACATCGCAGACCCCAACTCATCCTAGTTTCAGTTTCTACAATTAATCTTTCAAACTTCTTTCTTTGCTCCACAGAAAAATTCGATGTACTTTCAAAGAAAATCAAAAATTTAGGTCCGCCATCATCGAATTCCCATACATCGCTTGTTAATTCACTGATATTTGTTGATCTTCAAAAGTCAGCACATATTATAATCTAATGATGAAGTTCTGGTATAACGAGAACTTCTAGAACCTTCATTTGGCTTTGTAATTCTAAGGGTAAACTAGCAACATGTATCCACTCCCATCCCCATTCGGCAGTGTAGCTGACTGCGCACAAGTATCTCGGAAAGAAGGTTCCAGGTGTTCCACAGCCGAAGCTACGAACTTTTGACGACAAAATCGGACTATGTGACCGTCATGACCACACTTGTAAAATGTACTTGGTTAGACACACTGTAATTAAGACACACTTTGTTGGAGCTCTCAGGCTTTAATGATTTATTCCCTTCATTTCAATTCTTTACAGTGTTACTATACATTACTACAAACATATATAATTACCTACATTTCATATAAGTGTAATTCAATACTAATATATAACATTTCCCCCTTTCCTTAATTCAATTCAATACTAATACATAACATTTCTCCCTTTCTTTAAGATTTGAATCTCTCTGGAGCCTTTCGAATTCACGAAGAACATCTTAAAGGCTCCGGACCTTGTTTTCATGTTGAATGAGAAATCGAGTTCCGCTTAACAGTTCCACTATTTTAGCCTTTTCCTATTGGCTATTATGATAATACCAAACTATATCACCTGGTGTATATAATTTGGGAGGCCGATATGACTCGATTTTAATATTTGTGGGAGATATTGTGTAGCCCAGTGGTGGTTTCAATTGATGTAATATTGTCCGTGGTTGGATTTTTAGTATCAGTTCTGCTGGACATTTCCCAGTTGAAGGACAAGGAGAATTTCTATAAGAAAATAAAAAATTAAATGCGTTTTTTAATTTCAGTTATACTATAATTTTCTTCTGTCGAAAAGGCTTTTTTGAAATTTTGCTTCACCGTTGTACTGTTCTCTCAGCGCAACCATTGGCCTGAGGAAAATACGGTGGGCTTTAAAGTACTACTACTCCATCTAATTGTAGAAAATTTATAAATTTGGAAGATTTGAACGGTGGTCCATTATCAGAGACCAGCCGTTCTGGGAGTCCAAACGACGCGAAAATTCGTTCCAATACTTCAATTACAGACTCTGCATTTGTATTATTCATTAGAGCTATGTCTATCCATTTAGAAGTAGAGTCAACCACTAGCAGGAAGTGATGACCTAGAAAGTAGAAGAAGTTTATATGGATACGTTTCCATGGCTTTTCGCACGTATGAATGGTGGTATCTCGTTGTTTTTTCTATGGCGTTGACACAAATGACACTCCTCCACTGTAGCCTGTATATCATCGTCAATCCTTGGCCGCCAGCAAATTGATCGCGCTAGCAGCTTCATCTTTACGATTCCCGGATGCTCTTCATGAAGTAGTTGTAGTATTTTACGTCTCATGGCTGTGGAGACCACGACTCTTACACCCCATAAAATATAATCTTGTTCTAACGATAATGAATTCCTGAGATGAAAATATGGCTTAATATTCGGATCATCGACATGATTGCTTCATCCATATTTAATTAAATCCAGCACCTTACATAGAACAGGATCCGCTTTTGTGAAGCGAGCAAAGTCCTTAAAGGAAAGAGGTAAATCGTCAGCATATGAAAAAGAATTTATCAATGAATCTCGCATCTCTAGTGTTGTAACCTCCTTCTGCGGCAAGCGCGACATGGCGTCAGGCGCACACATAGTTGTACCTTTTCTTTATTTTAATATATAGTTATAAGCAGATAAAATTATACTCCATCTTTGTAAACGCCATAGTTCGGCCCATCCTCTACTACGGCTCTACGGTCTGGTGGACGGCACTGACGAGGAACTGTAACCTTGATGTGCTGTCAAAAATCCAGAGAGCCGCTTGTATGGGTATAACTGTACACCACGCCCACGGCGGCATTGGAGGCCATGCTTGACCTATTCCCGCTGGACCTTTATTGTTAGGGTGTGGCAGCAACTAGTGCTGACAGGCTGAGAACGGGGGGCTGGTGGACGGAGAGGGGTTTTGGGCACTCCAATATACTCCAGAAGGAACTGCAGGGTAGAAACAGACTATCAAGTACCCATCCTGACTTTGAGGGGGGGGGGGGGGGGTATCAATGCAACGATACCCACCAGGAGTGACTGGGAGGGGAAGGAGGTGGTCGTTGCATCCGACATTTCTATATTTACGGATGGCTCCATGGCGAGTGCGGGCACAGGGGCTGGAATGTACTCTAGAGGTCTCCAGTGGCACAAGTCTTATAGACTGCCTGACAAATGCAGTGTTTTCAGGCAGAGCTCACAGCGATTTATCAGGCGGCAACATTGGTATCCATATGCAGAGAAACCGCATGGCACATCTGCATATATACTGATAGCCAGGCAGCCATCAGGGAGCCGGATGCTGGGCTGGTAAAATCAAAATTGGTGCAGTTATGCAAAACAAGGCTTGAGGAATTGACTGTAAGGCACAAGGTGACCCTAAGCTGGGTACCTGGCCATAAGCTTATCTCAGGCAACGAGATGGCTGACGAGACGAGTTGGCCAAAAAGGGCTCCGATTTGGATAGCTCCGCAGCTTTAAAAGATGAAATCATCAGGGACGTCTATCTAAAGGCAGGCCTTCGATGGACTAGCAGGGATACCTGTTGTATTGCGAGGCAATTGTGGCCTGCGTATGACAGGAAAAGGACAAGGGAACTGCTTAATGGCAGCAGAGGAAATACGAGGAATCTAGTAGAGGTTATGACGGCTCACTGGGCCATAGGGGACCATGCTAGAAGACTGGGAATAGCGGCAAACGATTTCTGCAAGAGTTGTAAAGACTCGGAGGAAATTGCTACCGTCAAACATGTGCTTTGCGAATGCCCCGCTCTGATGAATAAAAGAGGTAGGCTACTAGGTAGCTACTTCTTTTCAAGTCTGTGGGAGCTTCAAAGCATAAAGGTCAGAGACATCCTGAGTTTTCTGAGTGAGGCAGGATGGATCTAGGTTAAAGGTCTTGGATATATCCTGAGTTTCCCAAGGAAAGCAGGATAAATCTGCGGCTTGAGGGGTTACCAAATGAGGTTTAGGAGCACAATGGACCCGTTGGAGGTCTAAGGGAGGCTGGCTGCTTGTCTAGTGGCACCCCTCTTACCTAACCTAACCTAACCTATGGCAGTATCCTAGTCTTGACAATTCGTGATTTTCATCGATATTATCATATGTTATATTTTTCTTTCTTTTATATCATAATATCTTATTTTAATTTTCTTTTCAATAACCATTTCATTTACGATTAATTATTTACATTCTCACTAATCATTGGCTTATACTGTAAGCATGCGTCTCTGTGAGCATGGAGATTTCTTGGGGTATTAAATCAGACGACTTCTTAGATCTCCCTGCGTCTGAGCACCGTGCTTGGCAACTATTTATTACTACTTCTTTCTAATCGTGAATCAACTTCTATTTATGAAATACATGCTAATCTCGTTGTGTTTTAGGGACTATTAATTACATGGATACATGGGACGGTACTGACCGTTACAAGATAAGATAACTTGCATTAGAACCAAACTTTTTAGCTCTCACTTGATTGATATAGGGGTATTAGTATTAGATTCACGGCGATTGAGATTGAAAAAAAGGGAATCACACGATAATAATGAAACATTAAAATTATAAATTTATAAATTATAAAATTATTTACATTCTCACTAATCATTGGGTTATACTGTAAGCATGCGTCTCTGTGAGAATGGAGATTTCTTGGGGTATTAAATCAGACAACTTCTTAGATCTCCCTGCGTCTGAGCACCGTGCTTGGCAACTATTTATTACTACTTCTTTCTAATCGTGAATCAACTTCTATTTATGAAATACATGCTAATCTCGTTGTGTTTTAGGGACTATTAATTACATGGATACATGGGACGATACTGACCGTTACAAGATAAGATAACTTGCATTAGAACCAAACTTTTTAGCTCTCACTTGATTGATATAGGGGTATTAGTATTAGATTCAGGGCGATTGAGATTGAAAAAAGGGAATCACACGATAATAATGAAACATTAAAATTGGGGGTTTTTCCAACGGATTTAGGGTATAGAGTACAAAACTATAGGTGAACAGTTTCTGACGGAGGTGCTTTTAAGGATGGGGTCGTACTACCCCTCTTTGGGGGTTGTCCAAAGTGCGTCATTTTTGGTATAAAATTTAACATGGAGGAACGGGTAATCGAGCGATGTAGTTTGTTTTTATAATTAACTGACTTCTACCGCCGAAAGACCGATTTTTTTAACTTTGGTCATATACACCCCAGTACCTATAATTTGTATATATAGCTCTGACGCAGGACCTCGAAGTGCTAAAACCAGAGCTGTAGCTTTGTCTGCGTCATTCCATACATTTACTTCGGAAGCTGCCTCAAACTGTCTCTTGAAAATATGCCGCGAATTTTGTCCATTAAATATTGGAGGTTTCATTCTGCCTGGACCGGCTATTTCAGTTCCTTCGTGCCGAGGTTGTCAAGCTTCTCCGTAACATTTTGTTGCACTTCCGACACTTTTTGTTGAACTTCCAGCACTTCCTGCTGGATTCCATCAATTTTTACATTTTGCTCGTCTAATTAATTTTTAAGAAACTTCTTCTGTTCCTCCAAACATGTTTCTAGATATTTCTACAAAGAACTCTTTTGTGCATCCCAACGGGCTTCCAGAGAAATCTATTGTTCGTCCAAACGGACTTCTAGAGAATTCTTTTGTTCATCTAGACGGGATTCCAGAGAATTCTTTTGTTCCTCAAAAGCATTCTTTTGTTCAAGAGAATTCTTCACCTGCAGGGTTGAAAGCTCCATGTTGGTCATTAAAGTACCCAAAAGCTGTTCTATGTTCATCGCATGCTCTTCTTCAGTTTCTGGTTCTTCCTCGAAAACGCATGTCTCAGGATTCTTTCTTTCTCTAGCAAAGCTTGCCTAAATCGCTCGACTAGAACATTCTTTAGACCTGTCGTTTGAAATAACCGATTCCCCAACTCCACTTTCAATTCGTGTATGCAAAGCTCCTCTAGCATGCGTCCCATTACTTTGATAATTCACTCACCGTTTAATATAAACTTATCTTTCGGAATTTTCACTTAATGCAGGAAAATTTTACAAGATTTCACCAAATTAATCACACTTTGAATCTCAAAGTCAAATGCCACCACTTTATTTCGCGATTTTATTGTACTTCTGACACCAGTTGTTACGAGCGTGGCCTTATTTCGTTATTTAAGTCACAATATTTCAATAATCATTCAAAAGTTCTTTCTTTATTTATCTTTGCTGTTTACTCTCAGAAAATCACAAATAGTTATCAAATCAACTCTTTATAGTTGTCGCTAGTACTGTACTTCTAATTATCGCAATCCAAATAGTGTACTTCGTTCAATTCACTGTCTGAAATAAGACTGCCTCCTGGATGTGAGTAGCGCCGTATTTATACTCTACAAATTATATTAGAACCTTCCTGAATATTCCATTTTCCGAACCCAAGGTTTACTAAGTTGTCATTAGCCTAAAGTTGCTTCCATTTCCAACAGATGTGCTTGTGTCACTTTGTGGCACGTAACAATACCAAATCCGAAAAAAAACAAGTAGAAAAGCTAGAATTAGCCCAAGGTCAATTCTTACGATACCCTAGATGAATGCCCGTATGAAATTTCGTATTGTCATACTTCTGTGCACGTTTGATTTTTGAAGTGGTTTTTCGCATATATTTCCAGAACTGTCGGACAGAAAAAATGATTATAACCAATTTTATATGATTTCGTATTATGCAGAAGTTTTTGGTACAATAAAAATGTCTTGGACTGATCGTTTTCACAGTATACGTAAGAAACCTAAATTTTTATATGGCAACACCAAGAAGGAGTTGCCCTATCTAGTCCATTTTTGACATTTTATTTGCTAGTACAATGAAAACAACATGTACCAAATTTCAGCTCTCTATATCCATGCGTTCTCAGGCAGTGTCCAAATATATGGTGGAAAACGAAAGTTTTGTATAGCAACCCCACGAGGAGTTGTCCGATTTATCTCATTTTCGAACTTAATTTTACTTTTTTTTAAAGGCAGTGTACAAAATTTTAGTTCTGAAGTATACGCGTTCTCGAGTTATCGTGCGCGCAGATGGACAGACGGCCGAACAGACAGACGGACGAACCGACAGACTGACGGACATACAAAAATCAAAATAACTTTTAATATTATGCGTGGGAATCTAATCCATTTTGCTCTACCATCATTATTTCGAGGTGTTACAAACGGAATGACAAACTTAGTATACCCTATAGATTTCATCTAGGGTATAAAAATGTTTTTTTTTCTTCTAAAAGAATTCTCAATTCTTTGCAGGTTCTCTTTGTCTAAATCGTATACAGTAGCAACTTGGCCTTTGCCTCAATTCCAATAGATACTCCTGCACGTTTAGCTGGAGTCGTCAGTAATGTAAACTTCTTCCTAATTTAAGATTTTCTTCCCAACTCTGCGAATAAATTGTTTTCCTAATCAAGACGCTAACCTGTTCAGTGGCAAGTGGACCTTGTGCGCGAGACGCATCAGTTTGAGGCTAAGCTTCGGTTCACAGTCGCCGTGAGGAATCACACAATGGTCATCATTCCGCCCGCAAGTTTGGTGAGTAATAGTAGCCACCCTCTTGCTTGTTTGTTTGTGGTAGGGATCGGGTCAGGCGTGCGATTTAATATGGACTAGCATTACCCTAATCCCAATTCCTCGTATGTCAGAAGAGTGTGTCCACTGTAGTTGAAGTGTGACGCAGAGGGGAGAGGTAGCGATAGAATCAGGAGTTCTATGTATCAGGCTTCGCGCTGATGATATCAGTAGTCTGCTCAGACCACTACGTTTTGTTTGTGTGTGTGTGTTGGGTTCTGGCCGGCGGCGTCACGCCGTCTCAATTCAGACAAAATTTACGTCAACGTGTGACCTACTATATATACCTGGTTGTGGAATATTTTTTTTTATATAATATGAAGAATCGAAGTTTTCTTGCTTTTCAGTTGGATGCAGTACTCCTAGGTATAAATTGGTTTTGTTTTATCATTTTGGTGAATTCAATTTTTTTTTTTTTATTACTTTGATATTAATATAGTATAAGGTGATAAAACTAGGATCTGAAGACTCTCTTGCTTCCATTTGCACACGGTACACATAAATTTGTAGATCTTTCGCGAATTATGACTATGGATTAGAGATGGGTAAAATTGGAACAACCTGTTACTTTGAAATAGGTACTGTCCTGTCCCAATCTGTACCTGTTCCAAATTTTTCAGAAAAGCTGTGACAAATACCAAATAGTCTCATATTGCACCTTCAGAGTAGCTGTGACAGTACCAATATCAAGTCTTATATTTCCCAATTATGTAATTTATAAATTCCAAATAAATCTTTGACTGATAGAGCCTGTACATTCGCACAGTCACACTACACAAGGGCTTTTAACTTTATGCAACAGGAAGTTAAGAGTACGATATAGGTAGGGTGGCTTGTCTAGTGACTAAAATAATAGATGGCACAAAAGCTAGATGTCGCATGACATACTAAAGCAGAGTATACAAATTGTGAAATCGGTAGTCCATTCTGGAATGGGCCACAACACGGCTTAAAGTATTCCGAGAGCAAATGTTTTTTTTAACTGCAGTTTTGTATTCGTTTGATCGACCTCCCCAACACTTCAGATACGAAAAAATATGAATCACTCGACGTAGACATCAGTTCAAATGTTGTGGTCCATTCCGGAATGGACCACCCAGCCATATAAATTTTGTATACATTTTTGATACTGCTTGCGACATCTAGTTCTTGTGCCATCTATGCTAAAATGTATCGTAGGATGCCAAAACAGAATTATCATGCAACAGTGACAACATATGACGCAATAGATACAATATATACAATACAGTTTATTTAGGATGCATTAAATTGTACTTATGTACGTATAACAAATTTTTTAATTGCAATTAACCCAGTCGTGTATCTGTATAGAAGCAGGTATCGAAATTCCTTTTAAATGAATTTAAATAATCGTGAAATTCTAGGAAAATTTATGGAAGAAAATGTGTTTTATTTACAGGTATGTTTCTGTAATTTATATTTTAATTTTTTTCTGTAGATATCAGTCGTAAAAAAACTAAGAGCTAGGTACGTTTTCGGTTCGGTTTCCGTATTGCAATTTTAATATTTTGAGCGTTGATTACTTAAATAAATTTAAATGAATAATATTTTTTTGGGAAATTAAATTTCACCGAAGAATAAACTCATAATATACAGAGTTGCTGTAACACATCTTTTGTGTACCCTAATCTAAAAACAATCTTCTTTTATTATTTGTACCAAAGTTGTGACTTGTAACTGATACTTTGGGAAAGGTACTTTTGATACTTGGAACAGGTTGGAACTGTTCCATTAAAATGTCCCAATTACCCGTCCCTACTATGGATTAACAGCACGCTTTAGTCGTAATTTTGTCGCTAATAACTCAGTATTTGCGAAGGGTATCTCAACATATAGCCGTAATATTTTAGAAATAGGATAGTATTGAAATTTTGTTGCTAATAACTTAGAGCTTCTGAATTAGTATCTCGTCAGTCAGGCTCGTGAGATAAAATACAATAATATTTATCTTTTGCCTCTAATAATTTAGTGTTCTTGAAGTAGAATTTCATCCTACAGTCGTAATATACCTTTATTATTTTTTTTTTTTTGAATAGGAAATTGAAATTTTGTTGCTAATAATTTGACACTCTTGAATTAGTACCTTAGCCACGGCCACAACATATTGAAGTTTTATACTGTTCAACATTGCGTTAAAACTTTGGGCGAAGTTGATTTTGCCGCTTAATCAAGGTTTCACTAACAGCAGATACAGCTTTCTGTTATTTCGTGGGATCTTTTTAATGTGCATTATTAAAATTTTTTAGCATCTCTTGTGTACTGGAAGACGACCAAATTGACCATTTGCGCGTGATTTAAAATTTTTACCGGATACCTTGAGACACCAAAATCAATATTTCTCCGTAAGTATTGTAAGAATTGCCAAAATTTGTTCTTGTAAATATAGCCAGGATACGCGGTGAGAAATCTATGTGTGTGCTGGGAGTTTGTTCTCTGAAAATATTCTATAAACTAATAGAAAAGTGACAAACATTGACTTTATATGTGCTATAGAGCCTAAAGTACTATCCCCATAAGAAAATTGCCATCTAGTAATTTAAAGCTTGGTTCCTTACCTTCCAAAAAGCTACGCTTACTATATACCTTAGTTAGCATAATCAAAAAGTTTTGATTACCAGGAGTGGCTCGACTAAAATTTTCGATTATTTTGTGCTCGCCGTCAATATTTTGCATCAGTACCGCCCCCAATCCATATCTTCGGTATGGACGAAAATTGGAAAGTCAAAATTCGAACACTTTCCCACTAATGCGGAGACTAGTTTTTCCTTAATTGAATGGAGCACTTTCTCGCGTTCAGGAGACCAAATAAACCTTGAGAAGCTGTATGCAGTCATCGAGTAAAAAATTTGTCAGAAAACTTATATACCAGAAACGGTGCTTTTAAATGTTCGCGCCGCAAAGATTGTCTTAGGACTCGATACGTGAAGGATGCAATTTACATTCTCTGGAATGACTTGTAAACCCTGTTCCCCCACCACGTAACCTAAATAACGCCACTCATAGTGACAAAATTCACACCTTTCATAGTTGACGACTAAACCGGCTTCATACAGTCTACTTAAAACTTTGTGTAATACTTGTAAATGGTCGTTAGATTCCTGGTTGCAATGACAACACCGACCAGGTATACGAAAACGTGTCAGTCATATATGTCGCGTTTCGTAATTTATCCAGCAGGGCTTTGTCACCTTGTTAAGTTTTTTAAATCAGCTCAAAGACGGTAGCTGCCGTCCTTATTCTTTCCCATGACAACAGGGGTTGCCGAAGGACTATTTGATTGCTCCACTATTCCTTCCGCAGCATGTTATATAACTCCTCCTTAATTATCTTTTGTATCGCAGGCGACCATTTTGGTACATCCCAGACTACAACTCATCCTAGTTTCAGTTTCTACAATTAATCTTTCAAACTTCTTTCTTTGCTTCACAGAAAAATTCGATGTACTTTCAAAGAAAATCAAAAATTTAGGTCCGCCATCATCGAATTCCCATACATCTCTTGTTAATTCACTGATATTATAATTTTATGATGAAGTTCTGGTATAACGAGAATTTCTAGAACCTTCGCTTGGCTTTGTAATTCTAAGGGTAAACTAATTTCACAGCAACATGTATTGTACTGTCCGTTAGTAGAACGTACACGCAAATTTGATTAAGTGACTGAAATGAATACACTGGTAAATTTGGATCAAGATCAGTGGTCTATTTCCTAACAACAAATCAACACTGCTGACCTTCTTTGACTTTCAAGACACTATTGCACTTAGTTTTAGAATCTCCCAGATTATATATAACAAGGTTTCAGGTCAACGATTCAAAATTATGGGAAAACACACTTACAGGATTGTTAATAATAGATATATAAATAGATATTCAATATATAGGATTAATATAGAGCAAAGGTTAGAATAATTTAACTTCAAAACACTGGCACACTTGCTTAACTGAAATATCTCGAGTAATTGTATTAAGACAGAATTATATAAATTGTTGGGTGTCAGAGATCAACACACACTAGAAAACACACTTATTGACACCGATTTATAATGTATGATTTTTAGAAATAGATATGTCGAGACAAAACTCTGTAGATAAATTTGGGTCTGAGATTTTTGTATTACACTAAAACACTTATTAGCACCAAGTTATAATATGAGATCGTCAAAAAATGTAATAAAAATAAATGTGTAAAATAGATATGCACATGAAATGTAAAATATATATATGTGTATATAAGTCAAAATATAGTCAAATAGATATATGAATAGGTATTAAAATGTTACAAGTGGCTGGTACTCAGAGATCTAAACTTGGCACTTAAGATAGTTGACTTTAAGCTAATGTTAAGACCCTTTGTTTTAATCGTTGACTAGAACAATTCTTTATTTCTGTTAAGTGCAGAAATAAAGTGTTAATGTTAGTATAGTTATTAGTATATTAGTAATAATTATTTCAGTCAACTCCCGAAATAATATTCTTTAAGTCAGTCAACTCCCGGCTTAAAGTGTTATCTTAACTTCAGTCAACTCCCGAAGTAAGAAATTTTATTTTAGTCAACTCCCAAAATAAAATGTATGTTAGTAATAATTATTTCAGTCAACTCCCGAAATAATATTCTTTAAGTCAGTCAACTCCCGGCTTAAAGTGTTATCTTAACTTCAGTCAACTCCCGAAGTAAGATATTTTATTTTAGTCTACTCCCAAAATGAAATGTATATTAGTAATGATTATTTCAGTCAACTCCCGAAATAATATTCTTTAAGTCAGTCAACTCCCGGCTTAAAGTGGTATCTTAGCTTCAGTCAACTCCCGAAGTAAGAAATTTTATTTTAGTCAACTCCCAAAATAAAATGTATATTAGTAATAATTATTTCAGTCAGCTCCCGAAATAATGTGATTTGTTAGTAAGAATTCTATATCAGTCGATACCCGATATAAAATGTTAGTCCCTACCTATGTCAACTTATCCCAAACGATGCCAAGTGCAAAAAGAGATCGAGATCAGTCAGCTTGTGGTTTTTATAGCCCTTGCTTGCACACGACACCAATGATGGAGTAACAAAGGCGCATGATCACAAGAATTGGCAGTCCATCTGTGCACTTACGGTACTAGTGATAAAACTTACCTAGCAACGAACAAAATGCATAGCAACAAGAAACAAACGTAGCAGATGCTGCTGTGATAGATAAAATTTCGGTGCAGTAGCCCATGAAGAAAAATAAATTACCGTTCGATGTTTTGTAATGATGATAATGATAGAATTGCAACTTGATCGGTTTGATCTGATCATATTTGTGCAATAAGTTGCATATTAAACCACAATACATTTTGTTAAAACTGTGCCAAATTTGAGCAACTTGCAATTAGATTATATATTAAATGAATTTTTTTCTTTTCAGAACTTAATTTTTTAGCACGCTTTTTGTTGTTTTTTAGAATGTTCCTTTTTCAGGACTTATTTTAGCATGAATCGGAGCTGGCTCGAACATACCGCCCCCTGTTGAAAGGCTGTAAATGCCTTTCAAGAAATTAACTATGTTCACACCTTGAAAAAGAAAAGAAACCTTTGAACCTACCACATACGAAAGGGTGATGGAAACGTAAGACCTGAAGTGGATCAGGACTATGATATACCTGTAAAGTGTCTAATTTGTAAGAGTAGACATACCCCGTTTATCAATAGGACGAATAAGTAAACCAATGATGCACACAAAAAAGAAAACACAACAGTATTATTATTTAATAATTTTAATGTCACCATTCGCCAAAAGTCTAACCTTCATCCGTGTACCATCGCTGGTAGAAAGACGCCAGCTCCTTTTTTTCGACCGTTTTAGAGCGGCCATGGACACTGCAAACTCCTCTTGTGCTCCAGTGCGATTATCTACAACGATTATTTGGAGATCATCCGGCAGAATTGTTGAGGTGATGCTTTGGTCACTCAAAATATCTAATTTTGGTGAAGAGAGTTCTTCCTGTAAGCAAATGGCTTGTTGAGTGGTAGTTGATGATGCTGGCTTGCTTTCCTTTCCGGAAGGTTCCTCTTCAGGAGTCGGGGAGGTGGAGGGTGAATCTTCGATTATTATGGTTGGTATGGGTTCGCTGCTTAAAGTAATCAGATTAAGGCGTTGGCTAACCTTTCCCATAGTTAAACGTTGTTTCAACTCATCCAGTTCTTCCGTCAATTTTAGGATTTCCTCCTGTTCTTCATCGATACTTCGGTCAGGAGATGGTGGTAATAACTTGAGTTCTTCCTCCAGATCCCAGTCCTCATCCGTGGAGTTCTCCTTGTCCTGATTTGGAGATGGGGTCCAGTCAGCCAATTCCGTTTCCAGTTTCCACGCTTCCTCGAGCTCCTTTTCAATGCTTCGTCCAGGTGTGAGGGGCAACTCGTTCTCAACATTGCTCTCTTGAAACGATGTGGTCATGTTGGAATAGTTTATTGTCGACTGGTAAATAATCTAATTGCATGCTCGTATTTATACGAACATAAAGGGAATTTCTGTTTAATTCTTGTCTACATTGATTGGCTGTAGCACTAGACTTCGTAAAAATAAAAAAAAAATGTAACGGTCGGAACAAACAAAATAAATAGTTTTAGCGCTCTGAAGTAAATATTTTGTTTGAAAAAATAACGGTATACCCTTGCATTGCAATTGGGTTTCTTGTGTGTGGGGACGGTTGTCATAGCGACAGAAAATTATATTTGAATTTGGCAGTTAAATTAGAAGTTAGCGCCTAGCAATGAATGTTTCGATTTGCACCTAACGGGACATGAATGTTTTTATGATAGAGTGCAAAAAAAAAATAAATGAGTAGACATCGCATGGGATTAGAGAATATTGTACTTGATTTTTTATTATTTTTTTTGTAATTTAGTTTTATTTTGATTGAATTTAACTTTCTTGTATCGGTAAGATACATATTTTGACAATGGTCTTTTTACCAGTCCATTTTTTGTTTTTATAGTAACTACGCGGACATATTCGTCAGCACCTGGATGGAGTTCAGTTATTCGTCCTAATAACCACCGGCATGCTAGCAAATTGGGTTCTTTAATTATGACTAAGTCTCCTATTTTAGGATTTGATATTGGGGACTGCCATTTGGGTCGATTTTGTAAAGAATTTAAATAATCATTAGACCACTTATGCCAAAACTGTTGTTGCAGTAGTTGCAGGTGTTTCCATCGTGTGAGTGAAGAAACGTTATTTTCCATCACAGGCTCAGGTGGAAGTAGTAAAGACCAATTAAAAAATGTCCAGGGGTTAAAATGCTGAGGTCGTCTGGATCCTCTGTGATAGAACACAGAGGCCTAGAATTTAGACAGGCTTCAATTTGTGTCAATACAGTTGCGAATTCTTCAAAGGTCAATGATGAATTCCCTAAAATTCGCTTTAAATGGAATTTTATTGATTTAACTCCGACCTCCCACAATCCTCCGAAATGAGGTGTGGAAGGAGGGTTAAAATGCCAAGAAATACCGTCTTGGGCTACCACTTCTGCCATCTGCTTATTAGCTTGCAATATGGCTGCTTTAAATTCCCTTTGAAGGACTTTATCAGCTCCAACGAAATTAGAGCCACAATCTGAGAAGATATCAGTGCTGAGTCCCCTTCGGCTGGAAAACCGTCGGAACGCTGCCATGAAGGCTGCTGTGGATAGATCGGATACAGCTTCTATATGAATGGCTTTGATGGCCATGCAAATAAAAATGCATATATACCCTTTATATATCCGATTATTTCGAAATTTAGACACTTTTAGATTGAAAGGACCAGCATAGTCTAAACCAGTTTGTTGAAACGGTCTAGTAATATGGACCCGTGGTGAAGGTAGATTTCCCATAATTTGATTTTTGTTGGATGCGGATTGCTTAAAACACACGATGCATTTATGTAATACATGTTTAACGATTTTTCGTCCTTGTGGGATCCAAAATTCACTTCGAATGTTGGACAAAACCAATTGCGGGCCACCATGCAAAGTTTTTATATGGAAATGTTCAATTATCAAGATTGTTAATTTGCTTTCCTTCGGGAGAATAATTGGATGCTTTTGGTTCTGGTGAATATTTGCATTTTTTAGTCGTCCTCCTACACGAATTAACCCGTCCGTATCTAAAAAGGGATTAAGAGATAATATTTTGCTTTTAGCTGGAAGTGCATTCTGTGCTTGTAAATATTGAATTTCAATACTGAAAAAGGTCTTCTGTGCTAATTTAATGAGCCGAATTTTTGCTTGAGACAGTTCTGTAGAACTAAGCATCTTTGGGTCCATTTGTTGTTCTTGAGTTAATTCTATACATGCGTTCCTGCATTTATAAATGAACCTGATTCAATATCCAACTACGCGTTGTAGTTTGGTAAAACTTGAGAATCTCTCAAACAAATCATTGATGTTTGAATGAGTTGTTGTTAGATGAATTGCTCGTCTTTGTTCATCCTCACTCTAATTAGCTAGAATTGGTTTTTCTTTAGGCCAATTTTCTTCACTACCTTGCAACCAATGAGGTCCATGCCACCATAATTGATGGTCAATCAATGTTGAAGACTTAACTCCTCTTGAATTGCAGTCAGCTGGATTGTCAACAGACCTTACATGATGCCATGCTTTAATGCTGATTAGGCCTTGAATTTCCGAAATTCTATTAGCCACATATGTTTTATACTTGTTTGGGTGGCTACGTATCCAAGCTAATACAATAGAAGAATCTGTCCAAGCAAATGTAGGAACTTGTTCAAATTGTAGATCTACTTAGACTCGATTTATGAGTCGTGCTAACAATACTGCACAACACAATTCGAGACGTGGAAGCGAAACGGATTTGACGGGCGCTACTTTTGACTTTTCCATAAGTAAGTTTACTTGAACTGTTCCTTCTTCATTAACAACTCTAATGTAGACAGCAGCAGAATAGGCTTGATTAGACCCATCTGAGAAACCATGTATTTGACAAGTGGATAAGTTACTTGTGGTATGTATCCAACGTGGTATCTTGATACTACCTATATGATGTAATTCTATTTTGAATTCCCGCCACTGCTTATCAATGTGTGCCGGTATTGGTTCATCCCATGAACATCTTTGAAAGCCATAAGGCTTGCATCAAAATTTTAGCACTAATTACAATTGGAGATATCCAGCCTAGTGGATCGAAAAGCGTTGCGATTTCTGAGAGAACAGAACGCTTTGTAGAGAGGCAATCGAGTCTCTTTCTGTATTGTAGTGTGAAGCAATCAGATCCTGGATACCAATGAATGCCTAAAGTTTTTACAGACTCATCGCTTGCTAGTCGCAAAGGGAGTTGAAATTCTCTATATGTTTCGGGAATCCTTGATAGTAGATCCGAGGAATTGCTGACCCATTTTCTCAAGTTAAACCCTCCTAAAGATAACAGATTGAGTAGTTGATCTTGTATATTGAATGCTTCTTCCATTGTATCTGATCCTGTAAGAAGGTCATCAACATAGAAGTCTCGCAATACTATCCTTGCAGCTTCAGGATATTTGTCGGCTTCATCGAAGGCTAGCTGATTGAGCGTTTTTATTGCAAGATATGGGGCTGGCGTGGTGCCAAAGGTTACGGTGGTTAATTTGTAATCTTGTATAGGCTCGTTGTGATTATTTCACCAAACTATTGTTTGATAGTTTTGATCTGGAGCTTGAACCTTTATCATTCTATACATAGCGAATTTATATTTTCACCATCTGAGAATGATGGAAAAGATTTCAGACTGTAGTACTGGACCAGTATGCAGCTGTTCGTTTAGCCTTTTTCGATTAGTTGTTTTTGCCGAAGCATCAAAAACGACGCGAACTTTTGTAGTGGTACTATCTTGCTAGCCACTGTCATGTGACTTAATGTCTTGTATTCGTTTATACAAGCTCTGTATTCCTGATAAAGTTCAGGATTACGTTCTAACTGCCGTTCTAGGCTATAGAACCTACGTAATGCCATACCACGAGAGTCGCCTAGGTTAGAACTTTCTGCGATGAAAGGCAGACGAACTACGTAACGGCCATGTGCGTTACGAACATGACTTTTTTGATAAAACTCTTCACATTTTTGATCTGCTGTAGACAGCTTTCTTCCTGGATTAACTTCATCAGTTTCCCAAAACTGACGTAAAAGTTTATCCAGTGAAGTGTCGTCGCCGTAATGAGCCTTTGCTGTTAATGCAGATGCTGTTAAGAATGTGGAAGTGTTATGGAGTTTTCCGAAGAGTATCCATCCGAGGGTACTGTTTTGGGCAACAGGTGTTCCTGGAGGACCTTTCCGTAAACCTTCCAAGAGGATTTCACTATATACATCTGCTCCTAAAAGCAGGTTAACTTTTCCTGGTTTAAAGAAAAATGGATCGGCAAGTGGCAGCAGATGTATATGATTCCATTCTTTGTTTGGAATGGTTGAAGGAGGTAAAATGTCCGTGATTGTTTCCACTATAAGGGCTGTGACCGTGGTTGCCTTAGTTGTGGTTGAATAAGGATAAATGTTCAATGTAGTTTGTTTTTGAACATTTGTAGTTTCAGTTTTTCCCAGGCCAGTGATTTGAATTTCCACGTTTGTAGTGGATGATTGCAGCTTACGTGCGGCGGCTGGGGTTATAAATGAAACTTGCGAGCCTGAATCTATCAATGCTCTTAATACCAACATATTTCCCTTTTTTGAGGGAACGTTTAGCAATGCTGTGGCAAGCAATGCTTGTTTGGTATGTTGGTTTTATGCGTAAAGCGTGTGAAGAGAGTTATTGGATGTGGAAGGAGAATTACAAGGTTGAGCGTCTGATTGCTGCTCCCTTGGCTTGAATTGGGTCGAGACCCTAGGAGTGGCATTATTCCTGTGAAGTAAAGAATGATGCCTCCTTCCACATCGCTGACATGAAAACTTACTCGTACAAATTTTCGTGTTGTGGCCTTTTGATAGGCAGTTATTACACAATTGATTTGATGTGACAATTTTGAATTTATTGTCTACATCAAGTTTTATGAATTTCGGACATTTAAATAGACGGTGCTGCTCTTTGCACAAGATACATGTTTGGGTATATGACGTCAAATGGGTGGATGCTCTCGGGACTTGAGCATTTTTATTGGCTAGGAACGGTTTGATATCGACTATGGCTTCTAAACTTCTAAATCTAGATTGTAAAAATAATTTTAAGGATTCGAAGGTGTTAAGTCCTTCTGCAGTATATACTTCTTGTTCCCAAGAGCGGTGCGTTTCTGCTGGTAAGCATTGTACCAACATATAGATGAGAATGCCATCCCATTGCTTAGTGGAAACTTGCAATGCCTCGAGTTCAAAGATACATTCAGAAGACTTATCTAGCAAGGTTTTGATAGCCTTGGTTGATTTGTGTGTCGCTTTAGGTAGATTGAAGAGTGTTTTCAATTGGGCATTTACTAATACCCGTTTATTATCATACCGGAGATAACGCAGAATTTGAATGCACCAGGGAATTGAATAAATCGTGAAAAGGTCTCCAGGAATCATAAGAACCTGAGAATTTTGGGATTGTGATGCTCGGTAGTCTCAGAGACGATGAAGTTTCATGTTTTGTTTTTGGACTTGATCCAACCTTTGTTTCGAATGCATCTAGAGCATCCCTAAGAATACCTCGAAACATAAAGTATGTGTTTTCCACCTTTGAAAATTGATCGTTTGCGAAATAATCGTACTTTTGAAGTCCACTATCTTCCAAGCCTTGCGTGGCTTGGATAATTGTATAGTGATCTTTCTTATAATCTAACCAAATTTCACTTAGAGCGGTTAATCGCTCAGAAATAAAACCTTTCGTTCGTTTTTTTTACATCAGTATTGGTGTAGTTATTGAACGATTTTCCGAAAATTATTGCAGAGGTGGCTTGGTTGCCCAAAAGTTTTTGAAGTGCAGACATGTTTAAAAGATTGACAAAATAAAACACTAGACCTTATATCCGGCTCGAAGGACCATAAAATGTACTGTCCGTTAGTAGAACGTACACGCAAATTTGATTAAGTGACTGAAATGAATACACTGGTAAATTTGGATCAAGATCAGTGGTCTATTTCCTAACAACAAATCAACACTGCTGACCTTCTTTGACTTTCAAGACACTATTGCACTTAGTTTTAGAATCTCCCAGATTATATATAACAAGGTTTCAGGTCAACGATTCAAAATTATGGGAAAACACACTTACAGGATTGTTAATAATAGATATATAAATAGATATTCAATATATAGGATTAATATAGAGCAAAGGTTAGAATAATTTAACTTCAAAACACTGGCACACTTGCTTAACTGAAATATCTCGAGTAATTGTATTAAGACAGAATTATATAAATTGTTGGGTGTCAGAGATCAACACACACTAGAAAACACACTTATTGACACCGATTTATAATGTATGATTTTTAGAAATAGATATGTCGAGACAAAACTCTGTAGATAAATTTGGGTCTGAGATTTTTGTATTACACTAAAACACTTATTAGCACCAAGTTATAATATGAGATCGTCAAAAAATGTAATAAAAATAAATGTGTAAAATAGATATGCACATGAAATGTAAAATATATATATGTGTATATAAGTCAAAATATAGTCAAATAGATATATGAATAGGTATTAAAATGTTACAACTTGGCACTTAAGATAGTTGACTTTAAGCTAATGTTAAGACCCTTTGTTTCAATCGTTGACTAGAACAATTCTTTATTTCTGTTAAGGGCAGAAATAAAGTGTTAATGTTAGTATGGATTATTTCAGTCAACTCCCGAAATAATATTCTTTAAGTCAGTCAACCCCCGGCTTAAAGTGTTATCTTAACTTTAGTCAACTCCCGAAGTAAGATATTTTATTTTAGTCAACTCCCAAAATAAAATGTATGTTAGTAATAATTATTTCAGTCAACTCCCGAAATAATATTCTTTAAGTCAGTCAACTCCCGGCTTAAAGTGTTATCTTAACTTCAGTCAACTCCCGAAGTAAGATATTTTATTTTAGTCTACTCCCAAAATGAAATGTATATTAGTAATGATTATTTCAGTCAACTCCCGAAATAATATTCTTTAAGTCAGTCAACTCCCGGCTTAAAGTGGTATCTTAGCTTCAGTCAACTCCCGAAGTAAGAAATTTTATTTTAGTCAACTCCCAAAATAAAATGTATATTAGTAATAATTATTTCAGTCAGCTCCCGAAATAATGTGATTTGTTAGTAAGAATTCTATATCAGTCGATACCCGATATAAAATGTTAGTCCCTACCTATGTCAACTTATCCCAAACGATGCCAAGTGCAAAAAGAGATCGAGATCAGTCAGCTTGTGGTTTTTATAGCCCTTGCTTGCACACGACACCAATGATGGAGTAACAAAGGCGCATGATCACAAGAATTGGCAGTCCATCTGTGCACTTACGGTACTAGTGATAAAACTTACCTAGCAACGAACAAAATGCATAGCAACAAGAAACAAACGTAGCAGATGCTGCTGTGATAGATAAAATTTCGGTGCAGTAGCCCATGAAGAAAAATAAATTACCGTTCGATGTTTTGTAATGATGATAATGATAGAATTGCAACTTGATCGGTTTGATCTGATCATATTTGTGCAATAAGTTGCATATTAAACCACAATACATTTTGTTAAAACTGTGCCAAATTTGAGCAACTTGCAATTAGATTATATATTAAATGAATTTTTTTCTTTTCAGAACTTAATTTTTTAGCACGCTTTTTGTTGTTTTTTAGAATGTTCCTTTTTCAGGACTTATTTTAGCATGAATCGGAGCTGGCTCAAACATGTATCCACTCCCATCCCCATTCGCCAGTGTAAACACTTGTAAAATGTACTAGGTTAGACTCACTGTAAGTAAGACACACTTTGTTTGAGCTCTCAAGCTTTAATGATTTATTCCCTTCATTTCAATTCTTTACAGTTTTACTATACATTACTACAAACATATATAATTACGTACATTTCATATAAGTGTAATTCAATACTAATACACAAAATTTCCCCCTTTCCTTAATTCAATTCAATACTAATACATAACATTTCCCCCTTTCTTTAAGATTTGAATCTCTCTTGGAGCCTTCCGAATTCTGGAAGAACGTCTTAAACGCTCGGGCGGAAGCCCGTCCTGAGTTCGCTGTAGTGACTTCTGCGATGATTGATTTACTAGCTCCTTAGCAGGGTTTGATAACTGCGGAGAACTCGACGACTGCTCGTTAATAGAGTTATAAGCTAATGCTTCCGCTTCAGCAGCAATCGGGTTATAAGCTTTTACAGGGCGCAGCTGATGTTGATGTACATGAAGGACTTTGTTTTCGTGTTGAATGAGAAACCGAGTTCCGCTTAACAGTTCCACTATTTTAGCCTTTTCCCATTGGCTATTATGGTAATACCAAACTGAATCGTTTGGTGTATATAATTTGGGAGGCCGATATGACTCGATTTTAATATTTGTGGGAGATATTGTGTAGCCCAGTGGTGGTTTCAATTGATGTAATATTGTCCGTGGTTGGATTTTTAGTATCAGTTCTGCTGGACATTTCCCAGTTGAAGGACAAGGAGAATTTCTATATGAAAATAAAAAATTATAAATGCGTTTTATAATTTCAGTTATACTATAATTTTCTTTTGTCGAAAAGGCTTTTTTGAAATTTTGCTTCACAGTTTGTACTGTTCTCTCAGCACAACCATTGGCCTGAGGAAAATACTGTGGGCTTTTAAGTACTATTGCTCCATTTGATTGTAGAAAATTTATGAATATGGAAGATTTGAACTGTGTTCCATTGTCAGAGACCAGTTGTTCTGGGAGTCCAAACGACGCGAAAATTCGTTCCAATACTTCAATTACAGACTCTGCATATGTATTATTCATTAGAGCTATGTCTATCCATTTAGAAGTAGAGTCAACCACTAGCAGGAAGTGATGACCTAGAAAGTAGAAGAAGTCGATATGGATACGTTTCCATGGCTTTTCGCACGTAGGCCATCCTCTGAATGGTGGTATCTCGTTGTTCTTTTTATGGCGTTGACACAAATGACCCTCCTCCACTGTAACCTGTATATCGTCGTCAATCCTTGGCCGCCAGCAAATTGATCGCGCTAGCAGCTTCATCTTTACGATTCCCGGATGCTCTTCATGAAGTAGTTGTAGTATTTTACGTCTCAAGGCTGTGGGGACCACGACTCTTACACCCCATAAAATACAGTCTTGTTCTAACGATAATGAATTCCTGAGATGAAAATATGGCTTAATATACGGGTCATCGACATGATTGCTCCATCAATATTTAATTAAATCCAGCACCTTACATAGAACAGGATCCGCTTTTGTGAAGCGTGCAACGTCCTTAAAGGAAAGAGGTAATTCGTCAGCATATGAAAAAGAGAATTTATCAATGAATCTCGCATCTCTAGTGTTGTAACCTCCTTCTGCGGCAAGCGCGACATGGCGTCACACATAGTTGTACCTTTTTATATTTTATTATATAGTTATAAGCAGATAAAATTATATTCCATCTTTATAAGCGAGTAGCTGTTGTAGTAGTTTCTGGATGAAAAATTGTTTTTAATGGCTGGTGGTCGGTATATAACACAAAACTCCTTCCTGCCAAAAACTTATGGAATTTACGCACACAAAAAATAATAGCTGGTGCCTCTCTCTCTAGCTGAGAGTAATATCGGTCTGCATTTGACAACGTAGCAGACGCGAAGGCAACAGGAACTTCATTTCCATTACAAAATGTACTAAGCACTGCTCCTATACCATCCTGCCTGGCATCAGTAGCCAAGAAAATTGGTTTAGACAAGTCATAATGAGCAAGCAATATATTCTTCGATAGAGCTTCTTTACTTATCTCAAAGATCAGTTGACACTCTTCGGTGAGTTGGCACTCTTCGGTTCACCGAAATGTAAAATTTGTTGTTTGTTAAGTTGTACAATGGGGCAAACTTGCTAGCCTGCATGGGAACAAATTTCCTGTAATACGCTATTAGCCCCAGGTATGATTTAAGCTGCCTCACTGTAGTTGGAACGGGTGTCTTTCGTATCGCTTCCACTTTGCTGGTACTGGGTTTAATTCCCCTACTGCTAACTATACATATGTGTCAAGTATTCGACGTTGCTCTTAAAAAATTGACATTTGTTTAAGTTCACACGTACTCTATATTCCGACAAACGACACAATACTTGTTTTAGGTTATGAGCACATTCCTCAAATGTTGCACCTTTAACGATGACATCATCTATATAGCATCTCGCATCCAGTCCCCGTAGAATGTTGTCCATAACGCTTTGAAAAATACATGGCGCTGTCTTTAACCCAAAAGGTAATCTAACGAATCTAAACAAACCTACATGAGTATTCACCGTAAATAGTTCAAGGTATTCTTCAGAAACTTTCAGTTGCTGAAATGCTCCAACAAGATCGAGGACAAAGAAGTATTTACCACCACTCAAAGAAATTAGGATATCATCTGCGGTTCGCAACTGATAGTTTTGCATATCTATTACTCGATTTAAACTAACTTTAAAATCGACATATAGTCTGATGGTTATATTTCTTTTCGCAACTAGTACTGAAGGACTCGCCCATCGGCTTGTAAGCGTTCTTATAATGACACCTGATTTTTCCAATATTTTTAACTCGTCTTCTACTTTGGCTGCTAATGCATATGGAACATTGTAAGATTTACAAAATATTGGCGTGACATTTTCTTTTAAATTCACCGTAGTTTTAAAGTTTTTGATTGATGACCCATCGTTTGAAAACATCACTAAAATTCTTTTTAATTAAGTCCACTTGTTTTTCAATTCTCTGTTGCGTATCTACTACCGTTTTAATAAACCTTGAGTTTGTTTTACCAAAAAATAATCTCCAGTCGGAAAAAAATACATCCAGCCAAGTTCGTCCCATCAATGGCTTAAAATTGAGATCACCTTTTATAATATAAAGTTGTAAAGTACGAATTATTCCATTACATTCAACAGAAATGTGGATTTGTCCTAACACTTCAATCTGTTCGCCAGTTTTTGATTTAAGGTCACTAGTAGGTTCAATATATAATTTTTTTATATTAAAATATTTTTTTAAAGTACTCACTGAGATAATGGATTCATTCACAAGCACCAATGTCTATTTCCATTTTTACTATCCTGTTATTTATTTTAACTTCTATTGAATGAGGCCGCGCCTTTTCATTTTGAAATTTAGCGCAATTAATCATATTCTTAGTTACAGATGCATTTTCACATACATAACGGGTTACTTCATTATTATAAGACACCATACATACAGTGCTTAACAAATCAGTATCCGCTTCAGCTGAAATTTCTTGCTCGTCTGACTCATTGATCACCTGTATTACTTTCTGCTTCGACTGTTTTGATTGTCTACACATACTAGCGATATGTCCTCTCCTTTTGCAATGATAGCATCTCCACGATATAGCTGGGCAGTCATGGGATTTATGATTTTTTTCCGCAACGGTAGCAGCGTTCATTCTGGATTATTATTATTTCTGGAACTAAATTTTTTCTTTAGGTTTGAATTTTTCGAGTATTTATACTTAGCTTGTGAATGTTGCAGGGCTGCTACACTGTTATCTGCTGTGAGATCGTGGATAAGTTTCGACTCGTGAGAAGCAAGTTCGTAACTGATTGCTTTACTACAAGCTACTTCGAATGCAATATCACCTTCTGACAATAAATTCTTTTGTATTGTTTCATTGTAGAGACCACAAATTAATTTGTCACGGAGCGTCCATAAGAAATGATCCGAATTCGTGCCAACTGTTTTAATTGTACCGTAGTTTTTAACTTTTTCGTACTGTAATATGATTTGAGTAATTCTACACATTCAACATAAGTCTTTTGAATTGGAGCACTTGGTGTACACACATTTTTTAATACCCCGTATGTTTCACCGCCTATCAAGGTTATTCGCTTCTACATCATTTATTTTAAATAACTGTTCTTAACGTTGCTTCTAAACGTCTTCCTAAAGCTACAAGATCTGGGATTGTATCTACTTGGGTTAAACCTAGCTGTATTAGATAGAACGGCGATATATTACGCTGTAGAGTACGAAGCTGCTGATCTTCTCTCAAAGGATTCGTGAGCCTATGTTCCTATATTCTCTAAAAGCGGGTCATCGTAATCAACTGGTAAAAATTCCTTTCTTAGCTCCTTTACAAAATGTGCCCCGGAATGAAAGCTACTGCTCTGTACCATATTAGAGCACGGCCCGCAAACTAATCGAGAGCAGATGAGAAGTTCTGTGACTTACTAACACCTCTATCTTCAGTCAACTCGATCTCTCGTTCCAAAAATGAATTGAGAGATTGCCCTAAGAAAAAATCATCGTCTGACGTAGACGAATCTCCAGCCGGATCTTCACCTTCAAATTTAACTTGTAGTGAATCGAGTGCAAGAATTAATTCCCCCATAATCTTCTTCTTCGCATTTATGTATCCTTCTTCTTCAGCTGTAACCCTGTTAAGCCTTACCAAGGCCCATTCTATTTTTCTAGGGATTTTTTGATGTTCCGCAGAACCCAGGTCACTTTTGAAAATTGATATCAAACCATTTATTTCCTCAACCTGTTTTGACAAGGCCTCTAGGTCTTCTTCAGCTTCAATCGGATATGGCTCTACCACTGTCGGATTTCTTAGCTTGTCAGTTTTCAAAGCAGCCCTCAAATTAATGCGCATGTCTGCAACTCTTCCAATAGGTAAGCCACGAATTGTGTGCTCTTACGTAAGTCCTTCCTGGTTAAGCCTATTAATTTGCATGATCAAAAATCGGTGCGAAAACTATTGAATACGACAATTATGATATGTAAAGAATAAAGGTAATAACTTCAGTTAAGTCAGTTCTAAAAATTTCGCTGACATTCAGCTTATATAGGACACTTCAATAGCAACGTATCGAAGCCACTGACTTATAACAATGGACTGAGCGATTTGCTATTTCATGTGGCACAACAAATATTGTGTTTCTGTATATCACCGTTAGAGCACCCTTTAAAACGATTACATAAAAAACATGTAAAACTCAACCAATCAGATGAATTTTTACACCCGTAAATCGAATTTAATTAAAAAAATATATTTTCTTGTGCCTAAGTGGTATTTTAATCGCTTATAAGGAATTAAACTCATTCCGACTTTAATTTTCAAAAATTATTCTTAACTGAATTCTGCTTATAGGCAAGAGAGACGGAGCATGGTAAACACTAGCTTTACCTTATTCCTTCTGCAGTGATTGCATCTGTAGCCAACATAATAACATCAAATGGCATAAGCAAACGTTCCAGAATGCAATATTTTGTGTTGGTAGCTCCAACTCTGCCATAGGGCGAAAGAGAGAACTATAAAACTTGTGCCATGCTTTCCTATAGGAAAATGACAATACGCTCAGTCCATTGTTATAAGTCAGTGGTCGAAGCTCATGTAAAAAGAAGAAAGGTCACCCCTTTTTTCCCCCAATCGCTTATAAGTTATTGACGCAATAGTATTACTTACTTCTCTTATCGACCAAATTGAAGATATTTTCTTTTAATGTATTTTACCTTCATAACTAAGCTAGAAAGACCAATTCGAAACCTCTCTTATAGGTGTATTCTAGACAATTTTCTCTATGCTATCAAATAAACTAGATTTTCTACGAAAATTAACCTTAGATTGCGGTATAAATGATTTCCTGAAGAGTAGCCTAGCCAAAATTTTAACATTACCTATATATTTATAATTTAATGTAAAGATAATCCAACTTCGCTTATACAAAAGAATTGTAATGCATATTAAATTCGAAGAATTATGTTAGGAGCACTAAAAAGTAAAAGTACCTAGCTATGTAATAAATGCTCGGTGTATAGTAATCGATTTTATATATTATTTTAAATACCAATTGAAAGAACTTAGATACAAGAATAAAATCTAAATGTTTGTGTTCGTATATGTATATTGAAACAAATTGAAAAATCACACTTGACCAAGGGCGGCTCATCTAAAATGGCCACTGGGGCCGGGATCCACTAAGAAGTTTGAAAAGTACATAACAAAAGCAACCCTAAATTATTTCAACATTTGAAAATATATTTTCACAAAAATTTTAATTTTGTAAGTCACTATTACAAAACACTTGGCTGGCACACAAATCTGAAATTGATGCCGGAGACAGAACACGCCACGAATTTGTATTGCATTACGCGAGCTACCAGCAGTCGGAACTCGGAGTCCACTGCAACCAAACAACATTATGACTATGCCTATGCTCATGCCTACAGTGGAGATCCTGATGCCTAACCTTGCTCTGCTGGGCGCTGGGCAGTGATGGGGACTTTGCTACTATAGTAGCAAAATTGCTACCTTTTAAGCATGTTTGCTACCTTGCTACTTTAAATCCAAATTTGCTACTTTTTCGCTTTTCCCATTAATCGTAACAAAAAACAAATGTTTTTTAAAAAAATTTTACTGTGAATGTTGATGTTTCAGATTTTCTGGGATTTTTTATTCATTTAAAGAAAACTACTAATACGAGGAAAGGAAAGGAATTGTGGAAAAAGAACACGCCGATTCTAATTTCGTACGTTACGTACGTTGCATGCGCTTGCATCTTGTTTGCGAGAACGGCGCCGAAGCCGTTGCCTTTGCCTTGCTGATGCTGTGCTGGATAATTCAAAACCGTCATTCAGTACAATTACATGAATACTTGAGTACTGGACTTAAAATCCACTTCAAACTCAAGAAGAGTTTTTGGTTAAATTATTTCCAATTACTTGACTTGAAATTTTCTTGAAATTTACTTGAAATGACATTTTACCTTTGACAACTCTGCATTAGGTTCTATACATAGGTGCGGATTTTTAGACAAATATCTTGAGAAAAGATCTAAAAAGCGCTACATAAATTATCAACAATAATCTTGTTCTTGTTCCTCTTTGCCGTTTTCAACATTCGGACAAATGAAAAACGTTCAAGTACTGAAGTTGCGTTTACATGAATTTTTTTTCAAGTAAATCGAACAAAATTTTTTGATTTACTTGACTCAAGTATACTTGAAGTCAATGCGCGTTTACATGATATTTTGATTACTTGAACTCTACTTAGAGTATCTTCAAGTATTCATGTTAACGTACTGAGTGACAGCAAGTTGGTGTTTCTTTCAGCCATTAAGGAATTGTGTTTCTATTTCACTTCAAGCTTCACTTGCACTTTGCAGCACGTTTTGCATTGTTTGATCATTGTAATTATCAATGTCATTGCTTGCTGAGCTGATGCTGATTGCTGTGTTTGAAAATTGCTATATAAATTAATTACGTATTTATTGCTGCTGTTTATTGTTGAGATTATATTTATACCTACAACAAAACGGATACGCAAGTAAGAAATTTTGGGAAAAATTTTATTGGCCTTGGTACTGACAACACATCAGTAATGAGAAGTGAAGTTACGGGAGTTAGAGCACGATTAGAGAAATTGAATAAACATTTATTTAATCTTGGATTCCCTTGCCATTCCCTCATGTGTCCTGCTATGAAAAAAATTCCTCGGAAAGTTGAAAATGTCCTTTCTTGCGTATAGAATCACTTTGCCCATAATGTTAAGACGCAAAATGAGTTGACAGAATTTCAAGATAGTTTTAATTTAAATTCAAAATAAGATTCTAAAATCAAGAGCTACACTTACACATTATAAGAATCTTGACGCAGTGGTCAGCTTTACTTCATTACTTCACTCTCTTTACTTTTGAAAGTCCTAATAATTTTGACGCAAATTCAATTCTTGATTGTCTGAATCGTTCGGAGATAAAATTGTACTTATTATATTTGTGCTTTTAATACACAAACTAAGACCTTTAATTGAAAAAAAAACTTCAAAAATATTTTAACAAATTGTATAAAGTTGACTGCAAATTTAATGACGGTCCATTCAACTGGAAAAATCAAGAATGTTTTTTGGAATTAAATTTGCACAGTTTCAATCTTCAAATGCTTGTGAAAATATAAGAAATATGAAAGATAATCTATTGTCATTTTACATAGAATTGTGTCAACAAATTGAAAAATGTTTTGATCTTAATGATCACAAATTGAGACTATTCGAATATTTGGATCCAAGCAGAGCTGGGGAAGTACCAACGAAAAAGTACCTAAGTACACGTACCGAAGGCCTGATTACTTCAGCGTAAGTACACGTACCGCATATATGAAAAGTACTTGTAACTAAATACTAAGTCTATAAAAAGTACTGAGTAATTTTTGAAGTATTTTTTTAGAATCTCTGTACGTTGGCAGTATATAATGAAGTTTATAGATTTCAGTTAATAGATATTAATATATACACACTTTTGGAAAACTAAATATGTATAGTACTCAGTGGCTACTATTTATAGTTTTTATAGATTTCGATGCTGCACGTAGAGTAAAACTGTCACCTCTCATTTCTACACTCATATATTATTTGAAGTCCGCTCAATCACCAATTGTCACCTCCAGTAATTCATAAATTTTCTAAGGAAAAAATTTCCAGTAAATTTCTAAGAAAAATTGAAATTTTCCCTACATCATGTCGAGGCATCATTGATCTTAAATTGGAGCGAGGCATTGTTTGCTTACCCTAGGTTACGTCATCAAGTGGAGGCATCGTCGACTTTATATTCGAGCGAGACGTTTCTGGTTTTTATTCTACTTGTTCAGTCTTGTTTGTATGTTATTAGTTTGTCTAAGGTTCTTCCTTGACGCACGAGTGCGGCACATGCTGTGACAGTTCTTTGCATGCTTTAAAATACATCAAAAATAGGAGCTGCACTAGATTGTGTTTTCTCTTCTACGGAAAGTTAGATATTTGCAGGTACTTAATAGACTCAGGAATAATTAAGTAAAAATCTTGGTACTTAAGTACAAAGTCTTAAGTTTTAAGTACAAGTAAATAGAAGTAAGTACTTATGTTTCAAGTACTAAGTAGGGCATTTCAAAAGTATTGAGTAATAAGTCTTAAGTAACGAAAATGTACTTTAAGTAGTACTTAAGTCTTTTCTTACTTAAGTATTGCCCAGCTCTGGATCCAAGGAAAATTAGAACAGGCGAAATGACTTCAATACCTCCTTTAGTTGACACCTTTCCTTCATAACGAAATAGATATTGAAAAACTTAATTCAAAACTTGGCTAAATTTATCAAAACAGAAAAATCTTTTTGAACAACCAATTTTTGAGAAACCTTACAACTACATAACTAATTTATTTGTCCTTCCCCACAGTATTGTTGCTGCTAAACAAGCATTTTGGATTTTAATAACATAATAAAAAACTTAAACGTTGAATATTGAAATAGTTTCGGCTGTACTTCTTTGTAGGGAACTGAATATGAAAAGATTTTCATACCGTCAAATGAACTAATTAAGTACTGCAGTCTGTATAAATTCTTTGATGGAGTTTTTATAAAGAAATAAGAGAAAGTTCTCACAATTAATCGTATAAATACAATTATAATAAAATAAAACATTCTATAATAACATACATTTTTTTATCCGTACTTTGTAGTCTGTTTGCTACCTTTTTGCCGATTTTGCTACCATTTATTCTCAAATTTGCTAGCATAATTTGGCAGAGAAGTACCATCACTGGCGCTGGGTCAGATGAAAATGATGGCCTCAGAAAAATTGATTTTAATGAGAAAGCTAAGAAAAAGAGAGCGCGAAATTTATAAAATTCTTCTTACTTGCTTTTTGAGAAAGATTTGATTTTGAAGAAATATTTAATCTTGCGGTTTTAAAAGGTATTTGATCTGCGAATGTAAAAGCATTTAGAGGAGCATAAAATTGGAAGAACTTCTCTTTGTGTAAAGCAAACATCAGTTTTGTGAATCTTGCAAGTTGGGTGATAAATTGTGTGTTTGGAAGGAAGGAACAATTTGGGTTTCCTGTGAATTAACACATCCGTAAATAGTTAGTGCTAGTGCTATTTACGTAGGTACTATATCTAATTATTAAGTGTTTAAAAGATTCGTTTTTTTATTACTTAAAAGAATAGCTAGAGATAAAGCGTCTTGGTCCGTATCAGTCGTTGGAATTTAATTTATCTCAGCGGGATAGGAAAAAAACTGACAATTTTGCACCAGCTGGTTTTAAAAAAAGCCACGGTTAATAGCAAGTCGTACAAAAATGTCTCTTGTTTGTTTTTATTGTTTACTTTTTGTTGGGGAAAATTTATGGCCGAAAGACGGTTGAAAATATCTGAAACTTTTATCGGAACAAGTCGAAAAGCATTAATGTAGGCTCTATGCACACGAACAATGCTGTAAAATATAAAACTTTAGGTACTCCTAATATTTTGTCTGAAATAAGTGAGGGATATAGTTTATCTATTAAAAGGTATAACGAACTCGTTGATAAGAACAGACATGTATAAAATAGTATAATTGATTGCATACAATTCTGTGGTGTTCATGAGCTAGCTGTGCGTGGACGTGACGAAACGTATCAATCACGTCATCGCAGATTGCTTTTAGATCTAATATCTCACCCCGTTTTGATAGTATTTTGGATGAACACCTAAATTGCGCTAGCATATCAAAAAATACTTCCAAGACTAGGTTTAGCCCGCCGTTGTGGCGGCGTCAGTGCTTAAGTGAGTCGGGTGTTAGTGTGAGTTAGAAATATCTTTTCTTTAGCCCTTTACAAAAGCTCGATTTTGAAAATCTTGGCTGGACTTGTCGAACTTAAATGCTTGTAGAATTTGAAGGAAACAACCGAATGGTCTCAAATAACTTTTAGACAATAAAGCAGGCATGTGGAGATCTGCTTTTCGAATACCAGGTCTGTGTGGTTTCAGTGACCGGCACCAGGTTGCGTCCATTGGGAGTGTCAATTTGTTAATATTTTATTTATTTTTTAATAGGAAAATAAAATCAGAGAATTCTGAAATTTAATATAGGCAATCGTTTTGTGATCCTCTTCATAGAAAAAGATTTAAAAATTGGAATAACCGTTATTTCATATAACGAAGTTTGAAAATCACTTTTTGGGGTGGAAATTTGGCGCTCAAGGATTTGGGATTTCGCCACGTACGTCGAAGGAGTTTGCAAATATATCCAAAAAATCAGAAAAAAATCATAATAAGATAAAATAAAGAAATTTCTTAAATAAATTAATAACCGTAGGCGATACACTTGCTTAAACTCTACGCGTAGTTCAAATAATTCCTTTCCCCCCTTACTTTTCACTAAATTATATGGCGGGTCTGAAATATTTTTACATATTCGTAATATACTCACCAAGCCCTTTTTAATCTGTGTTCACAATAAAACAGGCATGTGGAAATCTGCTTTTGTAACACCAGGTCTGTGTGGTTTCATTGGCCGCCACCAGATTGCGTCCATTGGGAGTGTCAATTTGTTCATATGTTATTTATTTTTTAATAGGAAAATAAAATCTGAGAATGCTGAAATTCAGTATAGGCAATCCTTTTTATGATCCTCTTTATAGAAAAAGATTGAAAATTGGAATAATTGTTATTTCATATAACGAAATTTCCAAACTACTTCTTAGGGCGGAAATTTGGCGCTCAAGAAATTTCTGATTACGCCACGTACGTCGCAGGACTTTGTAAATATGCTCGAAAAATCAGAAAAAATCCTAATAAAATTAGAGCTAAAAAAATTTTAACATTAGTTAATTATAACGGAATTTTTAATTAATCCACATATATGAGTATGCAAATTAAATGACATTATGAAATCTAGGTATGGCTATATTTTAAACTGTTAGTCGTGCGCCTTTGAAAAAAATCCAGTAAATTAGGAACAGTTATATACTATTTTTAACTTTATAACAGGACTTGGACGATGGCAATAACTCCCGTTAAGATTCACTTCAACCATACGAAAAATTCTCCATATAAATGAGAAACGAATTTAATTTTAATCTAATTTACCGAACCATGCCAACTTATTTGATTAGTTTTTCATACATAACTCAAACTAATGTCTTGTAGGTTTTTTAGATGAAAGCAAAGGGATTGTAGATAATTTTAAGAGAAAAAAAGTGGCTTAATTGTTGCAGGATATAAAAAAAAGAGGGCGTTGAATGTAATGTAATGGCCGATGAAAAGTAGTATCTTACAAAAATCATCGGCGATTCGGTAATTACAATCACATCGGGGTCTAGTAAAAAGATTTATTTTTAAAAAAATCCAAAAATTTTACCGTTTTTATCTCCACCCACGAATTCAGCTAAAGTCAACCCTTAAATTTACATCTCCCGTAATGTCACATATCCTAGCTATGTTGAGAAAAGGAAATGGTTGAAATTCAACCAACACTCACAGAATACTATCGACTTTGGTGTGTGAAGAAAATTTTAAATTTTTTGAAATTACCCGAAAAATGCACATTTTGGTCGTCTTCCATCTAAGATGAGATGCTATAAAATTCTTAAAATAAACGGTAAATGATGTTTCCAATATGAAATCGCATCTACATTTTGTCCGATAAACTCATATCTAATTAGTTTTTCAATCCGTTAATAACTTTCGGAGCAAACACGAAAAGAATGGAAACGGTCCTTTTTGATGGTACAAAATCGGCGTTTTTTGAGTAAAAAAATGGCATCATTTTAGTTTCATAATTGTGAAGAACGGTTAGTTTGGAGAATTTTTTCACTTAAATAAAAAATGTTCACAACAGTTGTCTAATGCCTATAAAGGAAAGAACGGATAAAATTCATGCAATTTATAGGAATTGGGGTGTATATGACCCAAGGGTAAAAAATCCAATGTTTAACGGTAAAAACGTAACGATAAAGTTTTCAGGATTAAAAAAAAACTCCACCACTCTCCTACACTCCACTCCCTCTTTCTTTTGATATCACAGACGCTCAAATTTGGCAAGTTTGGGGGGGGGGGGGTACCACCCCGTGCAACCCTCTTCCAAAAAATTTTCCACCTATTTTTTGCTCCGCATACCGTTCCCGTTGAGCGATTTTGACCAAACTTCTTGAATTTTATATTTTTAGTGAAATATATGTAAATAACCAGTTTTATCAATATTGACCGGGTGGTTTAGAAGATTTGATACGTTGGGAAAACGCAACCATGGTACAAAACGGTATAAAAAAAGCATTTCAATAATTTCTCAAAAATACGTTTTTTTAATTGAAAAAAAAACTTGTATGCAAAATTATAGAAAAAAAAACTTTTATGCGAAATTATAGAAAAAAAAATTATTTCTTTTTGTGAAACTTTTGAGCACATGTAAGTGTATATCAATCCTATTCCTTGAACACGTTTCTACATACTCGACATCGCTTTTACCATCGTATATTTTCGATTTTTTCAAATTGATATCTTTGACTTTTCTCTTGAATGTCTAACGACGTTTTCAGTAACTCCGAATGCCTCCTTTTTGTCGCTATATGGGAAAAATAAAATTAATATCCTGTGGATGATGCTAAACGCTAAAGCTTATATCCAAAGTGAAGGGTTTCAAATTTATCAACATTTTGGCACTATGTCGACCATGTTAGAGTCACATAGATATCGATAGGAGGTGCGAAAATTTTCCAAACTAAACTTGAAACAATTCTTGGAAATTAGATAGTGGTAAACCCTCACTTTATAAAATGTATCATAATGGTCTATGGGGTCATTATTGGGGAGATTCATATTTGAATTTATGTTGTAATACATATTCCTGGTCATCGCGTTTCTAATTACTTTAAAATCAAAGGTAGGAGTATTAGACCAGTACAGTTTTCCCTTGGGGGTCGGTATGGTGGCCAGAAATCATCAAAATTCCAAGAAATCATTTCTAGTATGGGAGGGTAAGGGCGAATTGGTAGCTTTTCTGAGCAGCATATATATTTTTTGGTCTATTATTAGATTATATAAACCCTCGGTGAAAAACAATTCGAAAAGATCAAGTGGTAAGATGAAATAAGGAACGGTTGAATTTCTGTGTTTCTTGAAATTCGTTATTGACTGAAATAGTCTTAAATTCATTACCCCCAGCTTGCTTCTCGTTGCACGTCACGTGACGTCTAGCTAGCGGTATTTCGTCATCTGTATCCCAGTCGGAATGCTCTGCATTTATTTCGAGACTCTCAGCTACATCTGAGGAAACTTATACTCACCAACAACTCCCGCACCCTAATTATTTTCCGAGATTTCTTTTTCATTGATTCCACCATATTCCTCTAGAGGTAAAATAACGATGTCAGCTTTAGAAATGTCCCGCTTTTCATCTATTCTGGCTTCGATTTCCGTGACGCTTTCTTGAAAAGAACGGTACCGTCTTGACATATACATAGAGAAAAAAGTTAGCGGTTGCGTTTTCGCAACATCTAACATACTCAGTAAAATAACAGAATTTAACTAATGACACAAACTTGAATTTGAACTAGAAATATGCAGTGTTATTTGTATTAGTGGAATATGCAGAAATTTCAATTAAACTCTGCAGCTTAACTTAATATTTTAATTATTTTTAAGCACTCGTCAAAAACACGCTGAACATACTCATATGTTTTAATTTTGTTTTGCCGTTAACCAATACTTTTGTAAAAAGTTTTTTCGCCAAAAAGTAGCAAATATGTTGCATATTCAAAAACGTGGAAAAGTATGTAACACACTTTATGTCTGTAAGTACCCAGGCTGTACACATTTCATGTTGCGAAAACCCAACCGTGGGGCGAAACGGGTTAATCCCCGTCAAATTGGTAAATAACGGTTAATCGAAAAATTAGATAGCCTGTAGCACTCACGCATACCTCCTGCGAGAAACAAATTCTCAGTTTTTCGATCCGATGCCTAGAACCTTGAGCTAACCCCTGGAATATTTGGAGAGTTTTGAAGAAATCACATTTTTTCTCGAAAAATGTTCTTTCCCCTCCCATTTTCACCCCCGCATCCTCACCAAACAATTTCCCCCCTATCATGACCGTTATGTGTTCCGATTTTTTTCAACACCCCACACGTCCAAACTCATGTTATTCATGAAAATTATGAAAAAAACTACCCTCCGTCAACCCTTTCTAATTACCGTTACAAATAGATAATTGAAAAAACTCTTTGAGACCTGTTGCATATACTCTTGTAGTTTTAAAAAAAATTTACCTCAACTGTACTATATCGGCTTCGATAACTTTTCTTCTTCCAAGTTTTTCACATTTTGACGCCATTTGTCTTTTAAATTTATTGAACAACACAAAATGATCTTATAGACGCGATTAATCAAGTGTACTTAGAAAATCTAGAAACTGAGATAAAAAGTGTTAATTTGGTCTCTGTTCAGGCAGACGAAACAACTGATGTTTCCTGTCGCTCACAGTTTGCCATACTTTTACGATTCGTTAAGGATTGTGCACCAGTTGAATAGTGAAAAACAATTGACAACGTGTAAGCGTAGGACTGGGAAAACGTGCCACTAAATATGTAGGACTATGTGGCCATTTCTTTGTAAAAATATTTATTAAGCTGCATACAAAAAATCAGCTGGTTATTAATAATTTTTATGACGTCGTTATTTGTACATATACATATTTTGTAGGACAAATAGTTTTTCGAGTTTATTATCCAATTAACTCAATACTCAGAAAATTTGAACACTCCACCGAATCGACATGTTTTATACCTGCGCACTACAATAGCTACCTCTATCGAGAATTTTCACAGATGAAAAAATTGGCGTCTTTTCGAACCGAACCTACTCACGAAGATTCAGCCTGTTATTACTCACTAAAAAAACAGGCGGTGGCTGCTGGACTATTAGTGGAGTAAGCTCTTTTTTACATCGTCTCCAAAAATACGTAATATTTTCAGAGAGTACCAACAAGTGGAATTATCACCCCAAAATAGTAAATTCTATTCAAGAAAGCAAAGGAGAGCTTGTAGAATGCTTTTAAAGGATCCAAAATGAGGTTCATTGGGATTACAAAGGTATTAGAGCAGCAGCTGGTTTTAAATGCTTGTTGAATGATGAGGATTTTATTTTGCTAACAAGTTCTCTCTGTAAAGTTTTCAAACACGTATATACTGTAATATATCAGCATAGATGCACATTCTAAAAATCAAAAGCTGTAAAACCAACAAGCAGTTGGGTTTATTGTCATCGGAAATTTCATTCATAATGATTCATATAATTTCGTTCATGAATGAATAACATGAACTTAATGCAATGCAATGCACTTTTCATTGCTGACACTGCATTTCACACCGTTGGTGCATTGCATTGAGCCCGAATGCTTCGAATGCGAGGAATGTGCAATACGACGTTTGATAGCACATTAATAATTATTGGATTGTGATACACCACGTCAATAACAATGACACAGTACGGTTAGGACAGAAGCTTAGGAAACAAGGAGATATGCGACTATTTTTCATTTAATCTCCTTCATACTCAAATTGTTCAATGGAGATTGATGAAAATTTTCAAAAATATGGTTTTATCTGTTTTACAAGCACCTACTATCATAGAAAATAGTAAAAAGGGGGATTAGGTGTTATTGTAGTATGTAGAGCGATTTGCTTGGACGTGAAGTCCAGACTGCCAGCATGAGCTGACAGATCACTCGACGGGCAGCGTTGACCGCAGGGTGGCACACTAGCTCGCGTCGGTTATTGGCGGAGAGTGTGGGGAGGTTCCATGAAAAACCTGCCGCTGCCGTCTGCCTATTTAAAAAAAGCCGGCACACATACAGTCCTCAAGGGACCTTTACGTCACTTACCTACATCCAAAATTGAAGGCGCAGATGGTATGCCTTCACTGCATGCCTCAACCACCCAACTGACTCTGAGGGCAGATATTTTCAGAGTCCCTTGTAGACCTGTAAAGAGAGACTAGCGGACCTAAACGACCTTCATGCGAGAGGGCTCCGGGATTGCGGGATCGTGAAGGGGAATTAAAAAGTATTCAGCAATTCATTTTTACGTTATAATTCCTGTTACTAAGCTTAGATTAAGACATTCTCGAAAAATACATATATACATAGTCCTGCATTCCTCTTCGACAATATATTTTAAATTACAATCAATTCTCATAAACTTATCAGGAACCGAATGTATCTCTAATGATGAAAGAAAATCTTAAAAGTAGATTTGAAATATGTAAATTCACAAAGGACAACCTGTTGAACAAAAGAAATCAAGAAAATCCTTACGCGGAAATATACTAGCTACAAAGAAAATTAATAATAAATTATTCGTGCGTTCAACGAGTTCTTCCATTTGCAAATGTTTAGTCCCGTACTCACGATATTATTTCATTTCTTCGATTGTTTTTGAAGATTTTTACATCCTTTGTAACTTTGTACCTTTTCGTACTAATGAAAAAAAAAAGAATAATAACTTTATGCAGATTAATGTTCACTTGAGTATAAAAACAGCTGATTTCCCAATAGCTATCTTGGAAATTAATTACTAACATTTTACTAATATTCGATTTTCTTTTTCTTTTCATTGACATAAATTTAAATCATCCATGACCTATAACCTTCTCTCATTCATTTAAGTTATTCAATTCATTTTTGGCAAATTTCCTTATTGCATTGATATGGTAACCAGTTGCAATTCTCATCTTTTTTTCAATTATATATTTATATTCTAAACTACTGTGTGTATGTACGTACCAATCACAATCTGCCAAACAGTCGACTGGAAGGTTTTTTTTATTTGCGTACTGCGCCGTGATGATATTTTGTTGGATTTTAGCGGTATTCAAGATTCACCGTCGTATGCAGATGGTTTTCTCAGCCAATTCCTCGTATCGCACGTATTTCTTTTGCAGGACTTATCCGACAACTTGCTCCGCGTCAAGCTAAGTAACCCCAGTCAAATCCATCGATAAGCTCCTTACCGAGATAAATCTTTCAGCATTAATGCTGCAATTTTCTCTGCGGGTCTGTATACACCGCAATTAAACCCGAAAGGTCTGAATACCCTTTTAGCTGGATGAAAAGAAGGTGATGCTTTACTTGAGGTGTAAATTGTGCGGGGTAGGTGAAAATACCTAGGATTTATTTTATAGCCGATGTCTACGAAATTCCTTTTTTGTTGTATTCCTCTGCGCTGTTGCTCTGGATGATTTGACAGGAAGAGAAGATTGTCTTCTTCTTCTCCATCAATGACAAGCAAGAATTTTTCAATCTTGGGTGCGTGCGGACTGTCGGTATGGCAGCCGGCGGGCATCCGTGCTGCGGTAGTTCTCAGTGTAGCACGTTGCTATAGGCAGCACGCTACGACCATAACAGGGCAGAGCGGTCTAGACCACCCGTGGTTCAGGCAACGCTGAAAAATGGTCGACTGAGCTAGCCGGTCTTAAATATAGGCCTCATCGCTGCGGGCGCCCAATGCGTGTCTCGACCCACGACCCAATTAGCGTTCCTCATTACTCGTACTCGACTACGACTGTCGCCCCACTTGACCGATGACGCATAGAGGACACATCCCTGAAGGCTCGTCAGTCTTTGATCAGACGTCGACATTCTTCTCCGTGTTGGAAACCAAAGGTACATCGACAAGCTGGTAATCCAAAAAATCCAGCGATCGATATGTTTTTGCCTTCCTTCACCGAGATGCTTCGAAAACCTCGCGATCAGTAACCTAACCAACTGATCGCTAAGCTTTCCTGGCACAACAGGTTACTCTGATCTCTGACCGGCGATTGTTCAAGGAGGTGTCTCCAAGGCGTCATCGAAGTGGTGACGTTGTCGATTTCATTTGTTAACTTGCTAACAGCCGTATGCAGGATTGTATTCCAACAGGTATATCACCCACCATTGACGGGGAAATATGAGGGCTTCGCGATATGCTATGATTTACCAGTGAAGCTGGCTGGATGCCTTCTTAGGGCTACCAGGATCTAGATTTGGTACTACTATGTCCGATGGTTGCCGAGAAAGGAAACGCTGTAGAGGGACAGGCAAAGAAAAATCCTCCTAATGAGGCCGATCCGGAAGGGACTATAAAAAGATTATCTACTCATAAGAGGTAGAGGTGTGTTGATGAGATTGAATTCCAAAAGGTATATCACCCACCATTGATGGGGTAATAAGAAATTTCTATCATAGATAGATAATCAATGTAGCTTTCATTTGAGATCTTAACAAATGCTGTAGGATATCACGTTCCCCCTCTATAACCAATCAAAGTTCGAAATTTGCCCCCCTTACCCCGCCGAGAGCAAACCCCTCCGGCAGAAATGGACTTGCGGAAACGAAATAGGAAGTTAAGGGGCATCTTTCCAGTGAGTTTGGTAAAAAACAGTTTTTCCCCAATCCACAAAAAATTACCCCCCACCCAAAATTCTCTTGACCCATGGGAGGTACCCTGATTAGTTGCCGATCTAGCGCCCCTATCCACATCCTTCGGTAGCCAATGATACGCCCTGCATGCTCGTTCCGCTGAAACTCTCCGTCACCTTTTAATATGGGCATGTTCAATCATTTGCTGACCGAAAAGTGTTCGATATGGTGAGATACCAGTTTGCTTGGTGGAAAGAGCTCCTGAAGGAACTAGCTATCTGGCACAGCTTCTCATTCCATGTTGTGTGTTCCTTCCGAATATATGCTCTAATCCCTGACAATAGAGACCTGTTTACTCGCTCTGAGGCGTTTGCTTGCAGCGAATAAACTACCGTTCGCAAGTGCTTCACCCCATACTTGTCCAGTAGTCTGATAAACTGAGCCGAGAAAAACTGGACTCGATTGTCAGAGACGATCGTTTCCGGGACTCCGAACACATCGAGCACTTCCGTTTCGATGAATTGGTACACATTGATAGGTGCTTTTCTCATAGGTTTCAGAATCGGTAACTTTTGAAAAGTGGTCAAGAATTATTAAGATGCAGTAATTTTCTTTCACTTACCGAGGATATGGACCCAGCAAATCAATATACAGCTTTTGCCATGGTCGTTCTGTCACAGACTGGACTGGTTTAAGAATGGTATTGGGGGCTTTGATCTCTTTACACACGTCACAGGTGCCTACGTAGTTTCTGACACCAACTGTCATTCGTGGCCAGTACAAGTGTCTTCTCAGACGTTCCAGTGTTTTCCCTATATCTCCGTGAGAAGCTAGTGGCAGATCATGCGCTCTTGAAACAACATAGGAGACAAGCCTTCGTGGAATCCAAAGCTTCCAAGCTTCTTCTTCCGGAATCGGATCGCCTGTTCTCGGAACAGTCCGAATGTAAACAAAGCCATCCCTGACGCGAAGATCTGGTAATTTGCCAGAAGTCATTTTAAATTTATGCCTCAGTTCTTCATATTCCAACGAGTTGAAATATGCCGAACGAAGCTCAACTTCCGGGCCAGGATTTTCGTTTGTGGACAGGCTGTCGCAATGAATGCGCGACAGCGCATCAGGGACGACATTTAGGCTTCCTTTTCGGTGCTCAATAGTGAGGTCGAAACCGTGAAGCTTCAAACTCCACCGAGCAAGTCTACCGCTGAGGCATAAGTTCTATGAAGGGCCGGAACTTCTTTACACTTAAGATTGCAGCTAGACAATCCTGCTCTGTGAAGGTATAATTTCTTAGTGCTGAGTTCAACATTTTCCAGACGTAGGCTATTGGCTTCTCGTGGCCATCGTCAGCTGGTTGAATCAGCACCCCACCAATACCTTGTTGGCTCGCATCGCACTGTATAACGAACGGCTTGGTGAAATCTGGACTCATTAACAACAGATCAGAGGTAAGTTTTTGTTTTTACATCTCCAGAGACGTCTGTGCTTCAGGTGTCCACTTTAACTGACTAGGGTTCTTCAAGGTGTCAGTTATGGAGGCAGTTAAATCAGCATAGTACGGGATGAACCGTCTATACCATCCCGCCATACCTAGTAGGCGTCGGGCTAGCCGAACAGTTTTAGGTGACGGATAGTCGACTATGGCTGATATCTTATCCGGGTCAGTCCTGATTCCTCCTTTCCAAATTATAAAACCCAAGTATTTAGTCTACTTAATGCAAAACTTCGCACGTATTTCTTTTGCTGGACTTATGCGACAACTTGCTCCGCGTCATGCTAAGTAACCGCAGTCAAATCCATCGGTAAGCTCCTTACCGTGATAAATCTTTCAGCATTAATGCTGCAATTTTCTCTGCGGGTCTGTATACACCGTAATTAAAACCGAAATGTCTGAATACCCTTTTAGCTGGATGAAAAGCAGGTGATGCCTTACTTGAGGTGTAAATTGTGCGGGGTAGGTGAAAGTACCTAGGATTTATTTTCTAGCCGATGTCTACGAAATTCCTTTTTTGTCGTATTCTTCTGCGCTGTTGCTCTGGATGATTTGACAGGAAGAGAAGATTGTCTCCTTCTTCTCCATCAATGACAAGCAAGAATCTTCCGAGCTAGGGTGCGTGCGGACTGTCGGTATGGCAGCCTACCGGCGTCCGTGCTGCGGTACTTCTCAGTGTAGCATGTTGCTACAGGCAGCACGATACGACCATAGCATAGGGCTACAGACGACACTCCTTTAAAATAGAAACGAGTGGAGACAGTTACCTCTGCGGTTAGTTGCAAGTTTTGTTTTACTTTTATCGTTGTTTTTTTTTGTTGTGCGAAATTATATAATCAACAGTTTTTTCAGAACAATTTTTGTAGCACTACTTTAGATGTGGACATAGGAGAAATCGGTGCACTCTCTTATCTTTGCTTTGTTGCAATTCAGGTACGTAAAATTAATTCACTTCTATTTAAAATTCACTTCATGACTACTAAAAAATTACCTCTATATAATTCAATTTTTATTTGTGCCTTTCTCTACATATTCTAAATAGATTTTAAATATATGGGCCTCTGGCGATTTTTATTTATTAATCTGTAATTGAAAAAATATATGGTTAATACTAAGAAACCAAAAAAAAAAGGTAGGGTTATGTGGATGGCGTGAGCATCATATAACCTTTCACTGAGCTCATATGAAAGGGCTGGGGTCAATACTCCCAATATAGGATGGTGCAAAATTTAATATTTTTGATAAAATCATTAATTTTTAATACAAATATTAGTTAAATGGGATTCATAAATACCTGCCGTGGTTTTTAGTTTGTTAAGCAACACTTCAATGGCTTCAATTTAACTACCGATCTGTCTTGTTGCTCAGTCAGAACATGAGTTATTTGCTACTTCCAGTAGCTAGCTATTTATAGGCAGAAATACAATGGGAATTTTGTCTGTGGGTGGCGTTAACAATGAATCCCAGCGCCATTCAGTCAATATGTGACGTCATTGTTGATTTTCTAATGAGAATGATTTTTTTGTGCTGTTAGCTGCCATCTTGAATATGTCAAAGTTTTCGTTTGGCAGCTGATGGAGACCGGTAGGTATTTTATGTTTTGAATATTTATTTATTAATTAATTATTTGCCTTTTGTTTTCAGAAAAAAATATGAAAGTGTGGAATTCAGCGTTGGATTGTCGGTACATTAAGCGTAAGTTTAGCCTTTGGTTCATGATCTGAGACTTTACCATTTATTTCCATCTTATTAATGCACCTTTTGTTTATTTTTAGCTTGTTATAATCGTAGCGTACTGCATGCAGCATTATGCTACACTGAGCTGAGGACACGTATACGCCGGCTTCATGAGTGGTGGAGAAAAGACGGACGAGATGCGACGAGAAAAATAGAGGAAGAAGAATGTCGACATCTGTATTCTTGTTCAAGTGAATGACGCGAATGCAAGTCATACAGTGAAGAATAATCGGAATTCTTTTGTAACATCGGCAGCGGAATTATAATTCCTCACGGGATTCGATTTGGGCAATTACTTTAAAGAATAGACAATAGACTACATCCCCATACGCAGTAGCCACATTTCATTCGGGAAAATTTCAATAAGCGTTTGGTCTCTTTGAACCACGCGTGATAGTTTGGATGCAGTTTATGAATTCAAAAAAACCATCGAACACGAGCCACTTTTAAGGTCAGCTGACAACTATCAACTATAAACCTTAATGCACTGCATTTTCGGGGATTTTTGGCTTTAACCCGTTTTGTTCACAGCATCTGTGGTAAATATTCTGGCTGGCCTCAAGTTGGCGTGCCTTAACTACGTATGTGCGTCTGAAGTCATTCTCTTCTCCAGAGTAAGTCATAAATTGGCTATTAGTTGATTTAGCTTTGATACTTTCACTCATAAAAAATGTATGAATATACTTTTTAAGTACCTGCTTTACATTATCGATAAGTAGTTCGCGATGGATACGAACGTAAATTCAAATTTCAATTGTAAATGCCTCTATCCAGTCTACACTAAGCAATCCGAGGAATATTTGAATATTCCTTCGCCGGTTGAAAGGTCATTTTATATTGTGCATTTTTTCGATATCGCACTTGAAACTTTTAAACTTGAGCTAATATCATCCAGCAAAAAGCACCAAGAGCAAAATTATTATGGTCAGTAACGACACCAACCCTTAGGCCCCCAGCATACCCAACACCAATCCCATCAATTTCGGCCAAAGAGAATAGAACGGACAGGTCGGAAGAAAAGTGACGCGATGGATGGAAAAATGTCAGCGAGATGTTCGCCGAATTTGAGTCGTGTATGGTTTTCTGAAAGGTAAATAGGAAAAGAACAAGACAAAAAGCAAAATTCCGAGTGAGGAAAGTGATCTAGTGCCAAAGAAAAACGAAATAATTGATTCCGTCTTCGAAGTGCAGATGAGCGAGGGACAAAAAAAAAAGAAAAAACCATCAGCATTTCATTGGCAGGAAAGTACCATTTACCACATTTTTTTTTAAATTATCCATGTCCACATGTATGGTCATGCTACAATCCGTACAATGGAAGATAGCCAGTGGACTAACAGTCCGAAATATCTTGATTGTTATGCCTACTTATAAAAAAAAATCGCCGGCACATCCGGTCCTGAAGGGACCCTTACGTCACTTACCTTCATCCACTGGGAAGGCGCAGATGTTCGGCCTTCCATGGCCGTTGCCCCAACCACCCTGTGATACTCCGGGTGATATTGAACAGGATCCCTTTCGACTCTCGACTGGGTGCGCTCGGCACGTTTCGATCTCCTTCCATGCAGAAGACTGTTCGCGCCCACTTCATGATGCTTCATATTGCTATATATATATAAAAATCAAAAACCTCAAAAAACAGTGTTATTTTCCTCTCCCTCCGAATAACTTTTTCATGTACACACCAATTTTTATTATTTTTCGTATATAGGTTACATGCGAGTTCTGCACAAATTGGAATCTTTTTTTTTTGTTTATTTTAGAACAAACTTTCTTCTCTCTTTCCAGGTTTTCTTCGTGTATGTAGGATAGATGACTTATGGGAAAGTAGCAGAGGGCTTCTTTCCGAAATTAAATAAACTTTTCTTTGCCCATTCTCAGTTGTCTGGGAGAAAATTATCGGGTTTCTCTCTACGGTGGGGGGGTGTAGTGGAGCCAAAAGATAAGCGAAATGTGAACTAAAAAAAAAAACGATGGCAAAGGGTATGGGGTATACGCTACACTACTATCAATGGACCTACAGACACACTAAGTCTCCTGTATGCAGACGATTTTGTCATATTTACGGAATCTCCGATGTCGATGCGAAGCCTTGAAATGGCTCATGTCTCAAAAGAACCTCAGAGGTACACTTGCTCGGTGGAGTTTGAAGCTTCAAGGTTTCGACTTCACCATCGAACACCGAAATGGAAGCCTGAATTTGGTTCCTGCTGCGCTTGCACGAACTCATTGCGACAGCTTGTCAACACCCGAAGATCCTGGCCCAGAAGTTGACCTTAATTCTCCATATTTCAACTCGTTGGAATATGAAGAGCTGAGGCATAAGGTTAAAACAGCTTCTGGCAAACTACAAGATCTTTGCGTCAGGGATGGCTTCGTTTATATTTGGACTGTTCCGAGAACAGGCGATCCGATTCCGGAAGAAGAAGCTTGGAAGCTGTGGATTCCACAAGTGATTCTCTCCGACGTTATTTCGAGAGAGCATGATCCGCCACTGGCTTCTCACTGAGGTATAGGGAAAACACAGGAACGTTTAAGAAGACATGTACTGGCCACGAATTACAGTTGATGTCAGGAACTACGTAGGCGCCTGTGACGTGTGTAAAAAGACCGAAGCCCCAATACTATTCTTAGACCACCTATGAGAGTCCAGTCTGTGACAGAAAGACCAAGGCAAAAGCTGTACATCGACTTTCTGGGCCCATATCCTTGGTCAATGAAAGGAAATGTCTGCATATTGATAGTTTTTGAGCACTTTTCAAAGTTCCCGATTCTCAAACCTATGATAAAGCCATCTACTCTCAATGTGTGTCAGTTCATCGAAACTGAAATATTCCATGTGTTCGGAGTCCCGGAAACGATAGTCTCTGACAATGGAGTCCAGTTTTGCTCGGTTTAGTTCGCCATATTACTGGATAAGTATGGCTTGAAGCACTTTCGAACGGCAGCTTACTCGCCGCAAGCAAAAGACTCAGAGCGAGTGAACAGGTCTCTATTGTCATGGATTAGGGCATACATCTGGAAGGAACATACAAAGTGGGATGAGAAGCTGAGCCAGATAGCTAGTTCCCTCAGGAGTTCTTTCCACCAAGCAACTGGTTTCTCTCCCTACCGAACACTCTTTGGTCAACAGGTGATTGACCATGCAAGCTCCTCTTCCATTTTAAGGAGCCTTGGAACTCTTAATGAGCCTCTGAGAGTAGATGCTGGAGATAAATTGAGATTCATCCATGCGAGAGTGCGTGAGAACTTAAAATATGCGTTTGAAAATGGTTCGAAAGCTTACAATTTCAGAGCGAAGCCTGTTAATTTCAAAGTGGTCAAGAACTGTTCAGACGGAATTTCGCCCAAAGCAATTTCCAACAGCAGACTAGTGCTAAACTAGGACGTAAATGTGTAAAATGTCGGGCCAAGTCAAAGAAAGCAAACTCTTTATACGAGCTTGAGGATCTGCAGGGAAAAACGGTAGGAGTCTATCACGCCACGGAAATCAGGCCACTATACCCATATTCTCGCACACGTCATCCGGCTATTGCCGCCAGCTTCACTGGCAAATTACAGGATGCCTATATGCTGCTTAGGACATTCCCAGCCTAGCGGCCGGCATACCTTTTTGGACAATAGAGATTTTTTTTTGCAATCCCTAGCCTGATAATATTTCAGAACCTATCCTATATGGTAACCCAACGGCAGATAGTTGCCGTAGGAATTCCTTATTTAATGCCTGCAAATTTAAGGAAAAAGATCGGTACTCCAACGACGCCTCGGAAACACACCCTTGAACAAGCATCGGTCTGAGATGAGAGTGAGATTTTAGAGCAGGGGAGGCTCAGCGATCAGTTTGTTAGGTTACTGATCACGGGGTTCCCTCGTCTCATCTCGGTGAAGGAAAACAGAGGGGCACTGGCCGACTGGATTTTTTAGGTTACTGGTTTGTCAGAGCACCTCTGGCTTCTGACCAGCAGGACGAGATCGAGGTCTGATCAAGGACTGGAGGGACTTCAGAGATGTGCCTTCGATTTGTCATTTGTCAAGTACATCAGACTGTTTTGGACAATCCGTAGCGACTGCCTGCCCGAGTGCTAAGAATTGCCTTCATGGGTCATGCATCGAGCCACACATTTGGCGCCCGCGGCGATGAGGCCGATGTAAGACCGGCTAGTTTTGTCGACCTATCTTCAGTATCGTCTAGACCACCCTGCCCTGTTATGGTCCGTAATGACAACAACCCTTAGGCCCCTAGTATACCCAACGCCAATCCCATCAATTACGGCCACAGAGAATAGTACGGACAGGTCGGAAGAAAATTGACGCGATGGATGGAAAAACATCAGCGAGATGTTCGCCGAATTTGATTCGTGTGTGGTTTTCTGAAAAGCAAAGAGGAAAATAACAAGAGAAAAAGCAAAATTCCGAGTGAGGAAAGTGATCTAGTGCAAAAGAAAAATAAAATAATTGATTCCGTCTGCGAAGTGCAGATGAGCGAGGGACGAAAAAATTAGAAGAAAAACCATCAACATTTCATTGGCAACTAAGTACCATTTTACCATATTTTTGTTAAATTATCCATGTCCGCATGTATGGTCATGCTATTATCCGTACAATGGAAGATAGCCAATGGACTAACAGTCCGACATATTTAGATTGTTATGCCTACTTATAAAAAGAAACGCCGAAACACATCCGGTCCTGAAGGGACCCTTACATCACTTACCTTCATCCAGTGGGAAGGCGCAGATGTTCGGCCTTCCATCGCCGTTGCCCCAACCACCCTGTGGTACTGCGGGTGATATTGACCAGTAGCCCTTTCGACTCTCGATTGGGTGCGCTCGGCACGTTTCGATATCCATCCATACAGAAGACTGTTCGCGCCCACTTCATGATGCTACGGGTCGCTTATACGTGTATTTAGTTCAGTGTAGCATATCGCTATTTATACTACGCTACGACCATAACAAGATCTGGCAACGCATCCTTCTACGAAAAGAATTGCAATAAGACTTTGCATCTATTAAGTTCTTTGCAATTTCGTCGCAATACCTGAATTATATATTTTTTCCACATAACTTATGAACTCCTCAGTCTATATTTCATATATATTATTTACAGTTTTCCGAATTTTGTTTAGTAGAAAAAAATAAATAATTATAAAAGTGATTCTTAACCACACGAAGTGCTAAATGCCAGGACTTTTTCATTGTTTTCACAAGAACAAGAAAATAATCGAAGTCAAAGACATAGTGCATTACCACGTATGATGGTAAACAAAAAGCCAAAAATCATATCGAACGACGAGCTAAAAACAAGCGAATGCAACAGGGAAATGGCAACAATTCTTGTCATCGTATATAGTGACTAGATTGGATTAACAGGAAAAGAAAAACAAAAGAAAAACTGAAGGATACATAATGATAATTAATCAGAGTACAATAGAGATGCTTACCTAAACACTTAATGTATACTCATGTTTGATCAGGAGCAGCCATATTATTAATAGTAAGTCTTGTAAATAACAAAGAAACAAACTATTGTATCACCTGAAATCCGGTTTTGTACGTGCAAAATTCTGTAGGTAGTTATGAAGTTGATTTGTTGAATCCTTAAACAAATTTTCTTTGCATTTCCTAGCCTATGAAAATTTTTCTTTCAATATTTAATTTCATAAGTAAAATTTTTCCTGTGGTATAGGTATTTTATGTGATTTTTCAATGATCAAATTTCATTACTGCTATTTTATATTAATATATATATGTATGTATTATAACGGGTTTCCCAAAATCATACATGGGTCAAATTATCTGCGAATGATACAAAATTTAATTTAAACTGAAGATAATATCTGAGGGCGAACAAAGAATGTATTGAAAGCATTTTTGAAAATCTTTTTGCACTTACTTTCGGTCAGTATGGTTTTGCAAGCTAAGTTTCAGTGGCGAATATTATTTACACGATTAGCTTAAGATTGTTAGTAGACTCTTATGAAAGTTTCAGTTTCAGTATATGATAATTTATTAGAAGTTGCATTTATAGCTATATTTGACAGATCTCCACATTTGTAAGAAATTCAATATTTAAGATTTATTAAGTTTAGTCTAAGTTATAAAATTGGCGAAAGGTAATTTCTAAAGAAAATACAACTAAAACAAGCATGGCTTGCTGAAATTCAAAATAAAAAAAGGAAGAAGGTGATGGAGTAAAATCTTAACTTATATAGGTAGGCGCTAACTGGCCCGACTGTAAAGGAAATTCCGGTGGCAGTCCGCGTTTGGTATTTGATTATAATTTATTTATTTCAGAATCACCAGTGCTCCCCAGGAGGCCTTCGTGGATGAACCGCAAAGGTATTTTGTATATGCATGTAAGAAATTCTCGCGCCCGATCGGGGATTTTCTATAGCTTATTAATTTTTTCAGTAATGAATCTTATATCGGTTAAGTCTTATACTTGTGTAATATTATCTATTAAGACTACTATGCTACGGAGGTGAATTTAAGAAAAAAAGAAAAAAAAAAGAAAAAGAACTTAATAAAGAAAATCTTATAACGTTATGGCTTAATAACATTTGTTTATTTTTCTCCTCTTACTCTCCTGAAGCCCTCTAAGTGTGATGGTCGTCTACGTCCGCGACTCTTCTCCTTTCAGGTCAGCACAAGGACTCTGAAAATTATCTCAGTTGGGTGGTTGGGGCAAGCATAAAAGGCCAAATATCTGCGCCTTCCCAATGGATGTAGGTAAATGATGTAAGGGTTCCTTCAGGACCGAATGTGTGCGACGGCCTTTGGTTTGTCAGGCAGGAATTCTTTTTGTATATGGCTGGTGGCAGCGGAAGGTTTTCGTGGAACCTCCCAACACCCTCCGCCAATTGCCGAGGCGAGCTAGCGTGCCGCCCTGCAGACAACGCTGTCCACCAAGTGAACTGTCAGCTCATGCTTGCAGTCAGCACTTCACGTCCAAGCAAATCACTCTAACAGACTACCATATCAAGCTGCTGATATTTGGTATTATCATCGTTGGAAAACCGTAGGTTTTTTAATTTTTAAGTTTTTCTTATATATTTGAATTCCGCGACGGAACAAACATAATGTTTCACCTTCAGAATTTTCCATTTATACTAACTCCGACTGTGCTAATCTTGTTGAATTAGGTTCCTTGAAAATACAAAACTAAATGATTTACCACGGGAAATTAAATTGGAAATTCTACCAGTAGTTATTAGGAACAATGTACGCATGGATTGCAGCAACATCGCTCATGGCCCCTGGCTGGAGCTTTCAGCTTAATACTTTCTGCACAACAAAAAGCTGGACAACCACGCAATAAGTACAATTGTGAGCAAGGAAGTAAAAATCGTTACTCCTTACAAGTCGTTAAAGGACATAAGAAAAACTGTCGATCCTGATAGTACAAGCAATTCATATACACATGTGAAAAAATTCTTATTTTTTATTTACATTTTATATAATTTGTTACATTGCACCTATTTACCATAGATTTGTCAAAAAAGTAATCTTGCTATCTAAACCTGGCCCTACTTGATGATTACAAAGTAAATTTACCATTTTATACTCAATAACTTTCAGTTGAGTAATAATAGCATGTGCGTATGTGCAGCTGGAGTCCGAATCTGTAGGCAGCTAGCTGCATTCATTTCACCAGACCACGGTATGCCATGACAGCTGAGAGTTTTTGTTTGAGGAATTGTAGGCATTTGAATCAGATGAATTGTTTTCGGAAGATAAGAAAACAAGCTTAAGATTATGAGAACATTATTTTATTTTTCTATATGATTAGTAGCTTACGGCGGAGGAGCTATTCAATTTGAACATTTGTCTGTTTTAAATAAGATCACTGCAAATATTTTAGCATGTGAAGACTCCGTGGGAGCTTTCATGTGGTAGTGAGAGAGGCTGTTTCATGGCTTGTGAAGTATTCCCGAGGGTTTTGGGTGAGTCCAATCCAATTAATTTAAAAATTCGTAGTAACACACACATACACACAAACATAAAACACAACAAAAACAGACAATACCAAGCTGGAAAAAGAGCTCTCTAACGGACATATAAGAGCGTTATTTAGGACGCTAAACGCGCTTCGTCAGTCTATCCGTCACTGTTTCATCACAGACTATATATATATATATATATATATAGTCTGTGGTTTCATTTTAACATTTGCTGCCGCGAAAGAAAGCACTCTTTTTTTAGCTCCTCAGTAGTGCTTTTTTATAGTTTGTCAAGGGGACCCTTTTTTAGCTTCTCAGGAGGGCTCTTTTCCAGCTTGTCAGGAGGGCTCTTTTCTAGCTTTTCAGGATAGCTCTTTGCTAGCTGCTCAATAGCACTCTTTTCTGGTTTCTCAAATGCGCTCTCATAAATATGATAAAAATTGATCAAATCACTATAAAGAACTGTTTTTAAATAGAGGAAAATTTAGCTGGCAATGCTTTTTATTCAATTCAATTTTTCGCATAGATTTTTCAAAGTCAATGAAACCAATGTTTACATACTTTCTAGCCCCTGTTTTTATTGTAACTATTAAAAATTAAAAGAAATTAGCGAATACAATAAATAAAAGTTTGAGACAATATAATATTTTTCACAGGAACATTTTTTTGCTAATCTTCCCAATTAACTTTAAGACGCAGTTCGTATCCAATTAGTTAGTGGATGAATTTCGCAATGCAAGTCTTACCAACAGCCAAATAGTAAGAAAAATGCAGTGCACCTTTTACTCATGTTAATTCAATTATAACATGATTACCACCACAATATCTCTGGATGCTTCTTCCTTCACACTGCACTTTCAAATAAAGAAGGGCTAATGAGTTCTGACTTTATTTTGATTGGTCAGCAAACAATGGTCTGTCCCTAAATCCCTCGGAAACTCAAGCAACCATCTACTCCATTCGTCTCAGAAATATCACCAACATATCTGTACTTCCTAACTAGCTTTTACAGGGCCATAACATTGCGATCTCAACTGAACCAGTTTTGAATCTGGGTCTTCTAATGGATCCTGGTCTCACGTGGGAGCCACAGATAAATAGGATTTGCTCAAAGATTTACTATGGCCTGCGCTCGCTCTATGCGACCTCTCACCATATTGATGTGCGCACCCATATGAGACTTTTTTCTGCTCTGCCCGGTCCACATTTTTTCTATGCTGATGTAGTACTATTCCCCATCTCTGGTGATAACCCCTCTAAACTGTCTCGTGCATATATGGCATGCGCCAGATATGGCTTCGGTTTTAAACGAGGATCGCATGTGCCCCCCCCCCCCTCCCACATCTCCTTGAACTACTTCTCCCGTGCCCGCTGGCCAACATGTATGAGCTTAGCTCGCTACAGCTGATATACACGGCTAGACATGGATTAATGGCAGGTTATATCATCGACCGCTTCCATTGGAGCAGCCTGAATAGATCCAGGCTTGTCCTCCTTAGAGCACATTCACAATATTGGGGTAGGAACATTTTCCTTCGCGGGGCAACCATCTGGAATCAAATGTCAGAGGACACTTGATGTAGCGCTTCGTTGAACGCGTTTAAGACAGTGGCCCGGGATTTCCTGAACCTGACCTCCTAACCTGCTTTGCCGTTCATTATTAAGTTTCGATCAAGCTATCGTGCGAGACAGGCGTTCGTGCATTCTGCTCCGTAAGTAGTAAATTACTAACAGCACTCGCCATCGATGATGTAATTAAATTATTATCAGAACTTAAAGCGACATAAAAAGTAATTTCAACGAGCTTAAAGAAATAAAATCAATTATCGCAACTGTGCATAACAAATTAGATTCTTTTGAAAGTGAAGTAAAATCTTTAAAAGAAGAAAACTTGATTCAGAAGCAGGCAATCATGACACAGGATGACCACATCTCATAACTCGGTTGAGAAGTGAGAAGAAAGATCCTCATATTCAAGTGTATTAAAATAGCAGAAAATGAAAATTCCAGTGTTCTTATTAGTGGCCAAATCAAAAAACATTTGAATGTGATATGCTCGGCTAGTGATATAATATCAACAAAAGTTCTTTAAAGTGTGAATTTAAGATCCATCGTTTTAGTCAACTTCTCCACTGAAATAAAGTGCCAAGAAATTTTATCAGTAAAGAGACGCTTCGAAGGTTCGGAAATATTTCTAGAGGAGCACTATCACAAAAAAGTTTTATCACTGATAAAAGAACTGAAGCCTTTTCTTTCCGACGACGCAAGGTTAGCCGGAAAAAATGCAATATTACGATGTGATAAGCTGCTTGTGGGCAATAAAGTATAAGTATATAAATATTATAAACGATAGCGCAAGATTTGTAAAACCGCTTGGTTCAACGTCATCAAATAAAGTGCAGAAATTGAGACAGTTGTCATCAGATACAAACACCGACTCCTGCTTTCTAAAAATTCAGTGGCAAAAACACGTACGAAAACAAAATCACCAACAAAGACGTAACAATGCAGCGATTTCTATCCAGACCAGCAGATATTTCCAATAAAATTAGAACAGAATCGACTGAAACTGATGCAGCTGTTAACAGAGCCGCAGGCAGGTCTTCGCAATCACATAACGAACTAGATACAGGAGATAATGAATTAGATTAGTCATTCAACCAATTTTGTTTTGGAATATCCATTGTTGGAATAATTTTAGTTACTTAGATAGAAACGAATTAGGACTATTTCTTTCTTATGAAATAATATGTTTTTCAGAGACAAAACGCTTCGGTTTGAATATGGCAAACATTTTTTCTCCTTAGTTTTTCTAGGAAACATGTCTGCCATATTCAAACCGAAGCATTTTGTTTTATTGTTGTTCGGAATTTAATTTAACTGTACAGCTTTGATTATGTACTGCTGTTAGGTCAAGATACTTATATACAGCGAGTACTGCTTCTGCGTGTGGCACTAAATCGAAAGCTTTGTACGAAAGCTCATGCTACTACTACATAGTTAAATGGAAGCTCGGAATCGAGAGCTTTATTTGCAGCCATTCAAGCTTAAGCTCGGAATATAAAAATGTCCTTTTTTCAGATAATAATTGCTTTCAAGTTAATGGAATAAATCTACCAACAGTGGATGGGGCAGTGGCGGGCTTTTGGTTTTTGTGAAGAAAAAAATGTGTGCTAATATTGTGGATTCATCTGACAATTGGCTAATTTTACAACTTAAAATGGCAAGATTCCGTCTATTGTTGGGCTCAGTTTATATCCCGCCTTCTATTGATTCAGAATATATGTGTGCTTCACTAAATCAAACGGTGAATAATTTCAATTCAAGTTACACAGATTTCCCACTAATTATTGGGGGAGATTGCAATAGTAAAATTGGTAGGTACTCTTAATACGGGCGACAAGGACTTATTTTCTAACACACAGCTAGATGCAGACAGAAATACCCTAGACGAAAGGTTGGATAAGCACGGTAGACTTTTGGTAGAAATGATGGAATCAAGTGGACTAATCGGGGTAAATGGAACATCTCCCAGTGAAAACCCAGGTAACTACACTTTCTTAGATATTAGATAGAGTAGGAGTATTGTAGATTTTGTCTGGATTAGCTTTGACCTTGTAAACTACGTAAAAGACTTTAAAATTTTAAATAGTTTAGCATATCAGGGTACGTGACCCTGTGAATTGTTATTCGACTCCGACTCAAACGAAACACAACCCCGACCACCATATAAGAGGGTCTTCCACTGGGAAGACGAAAAAGGCTTTAATTATTACGTTTTTCTAAAAAACCTTCAAACCCAGAATATTACCGATAGTATAGACATTCAGTATTCAACTTTGAAAGAAAATATTACGTTAACTAAAGGTGTCAATGGTAACCATCTCAATAACAAACCTTGGTACAATATTGCTTGCCTGACAGCAAACAAAAACCTGAGGAAAATTACCAGAAAAATTTTTCAACAGATAAAGCAAATTTTCAAAATTATACAGCCTGCAAAAAGAATTACAAGTCAACACTTAGATATTACTAAATACAATATTATAAAAATTTAGAAATAGGCTTAAGAAATTGCAACAATCCACTCACTTTCTGGAAAGCAATAAAAGAAATTCGTTACAATAAATCCAATATACATAAACCCAATTGGAATTAATACCTGGGAAATTTTTCTGCAAGAATCGTAGCCCTTTATTGGACAAGAACCTTTAAATTACCTAGATGCTCGAGACACATTCCTGGATAAACCGATAGGACCTACAGAATTGAAAGCTAGTCTGCGTATGTTAAAAAGAAACAAAAGCCCAGGGGAGGACCAAATCGCCGATGGATTCTTAAAAATTCTCCCTGAAAATTGGATGACTTATCTATGTAGCTTCTATAATACCTTACTAGAGAACGAAATCGTCCCGGGGGAATGGGGAAACGCGAAACTTTGTATGCTCTTTAAAAAAAGTGATACCTCTAGCGCACAAAACTATGGACGTATAGCATTACTAAATACACTCTTGAAGACGTTTACTCAGATAGTGGCTACTTGTCTTTCTACTTGGGCAGAGATTGCTGGTATCATTGCTGAGACGAAATCGGGGTTTCGTCCAAAAAGGGGTTGCTTGAACAATATTTTTATCTTATCGGCAAGAGTTGACATTAACTTAGGGATTAAAAACAAACTACTCTATGCACTATTCATTGATTTTTCCCAGACTTTCGTGAATCATAACAAGCTATGGTGTAAACTTTGTAACAAGTTAATTAGCGGAAAGCTAGTGCAACTTTTTCAAAATTTATATAGCACAGCTTCTGTATTGTTATCGGTGGGGCAGGATAGGACTAGAAACATTAATGTTAATATTGGGTGTTACAAGGGGATCCAATATCCCCGATTTTATTTTCGATTTTTATAAACGGCATAGAGGAATTCCTCCGGGGAAAAGGGTTTGAGGGCGCTACTATCAATGACTCTACAGACATATCAAATCACCCAATTTCGCTATTTGGGACCTGTTGATGAGTCAAAGCAAGACTTGAAACTTGTCACCGAAAATTAATGAGTTGAGTGATGAAATAACAAATTAGAACGTTTTTAGCTTTTGCTATATACCGGAGAATCCCAAAAAAATCTTTCTTAAACAAAATTAAGTTTAACCCGGTAAAAAGTCAAAAAGAGTAATCTTTTTATTTTATTTATTTTTCCTCCTGGGCTCGTATAGGAGTGTTTTTTCCTCATATAATTCACACCCAGAATTTATTCTGAGTTTATATGAGAAGAGATCAGTTTGATCTATTTTCAAGCGTCTGCAGCAGGCAGAAAACCAAGCTGCACCGATGAGTGGAAGGTTTTCTGCTGACACGAAACGCTTCTTCTTCCTTCTTCTTCTTTATTTTTCAGCCCACTGCGTGGCGGATACAGGTTCGATTCGCTTCGAATGAATCTGCTTCTTTTAAATTTTTTTTACATTTTTTTAATAAATAAAAAATTGTTTTTCTATTTTTCTCAAACTTTTCATTTCTTTCTTCTTTTTTCATTTTTTCATTTGTTTTTCAAATCACCCAATTTCGCTATTTGGGACCTGTTGATGAGTCAAACCAAGACTTGAAACTTGTCACCGAAAATTAACGAGTTGAGTGAAGAAACAACAAATTAGAACGTTTTTAGCTTTTGCTATATACCGGAGAATCCCAAAAAATTCTTTCTTAAACAAAATTAAGTTTAACCCGGTAAAAAGTCAAAAAGAGTAATCTTTTTATTTTATTTATCATTATATGATGTGAGGAAGTTGTTGTGACTTATAATGTCCTTGTCCCTCATATAACTTTTCCACAATTTATTCTTTTTATTTTTTAGACGCTTCAGTTCTTTATTGAACCATGGTGGACACGTTTTAGAGGGCCGCTGACGCTCGCGGGGAACGTGAGAGGAAAACAAATCGAAAAGAATTATATAATTTAGAAACGTCTTCGTCAATATTATTGCTAGCCAGTAATGTGTTAAAGTCAATAGATGTAAGTGTACTGGAAAGTTCCGAAAGTTAGCCTTTCTAAAATTGAAAAAGTATTCTACCAGATCTAACTGCCTACCCATGTCATTCTTAACATTACTGATTTGACTGAGTCCAAGAGATGAAATATTGTCCAGAAAGAGTGATTCTCTTATTGTCAAGTTATTAAGTGGGAGATAGTCTTCGTTATCATCGTTTAATACCCATTGTATATTGGGTAAGCTAAAGTCACCAATAAGTAGTAATTCGTCAAGAGGCTCCATCTTATCATGGATAAAACTAGAAGTTGAAATGAGCAGGTCGTATAAATTTTGACCTTTGTCCATCAACAATATTAATACAATCTGGAGGAATATAACAACAAAGTATATATAAGTGGTGTCTTAAGAGAGACAGCTTAAGAACTATAAGTTCGGTGTCAAGAGAGTTGGAAAAACTGGGAACCACAATTTGGGTGCAATTGAAATGGTTTTTACATGCGAGGAGTACGCCACCTCCGCGAGCTTCAGAGTCAATATATCTATCTTTCGTAAAAATTTGGTAAGAATTGTCTAAGATTTCGGCATCACGAAAGCCATGATGCAACCAAGTTTCAGGGAAAGCAACTATATCAAAACAAGTTGCAGTAGAGGATTTGAAGATATTAACAGTTTTTGTCCGAATCCCCCTTACATTTTGATAGTAAAGGGAAATCGACTTCAGTTTTTTGGAACAACATTGCTTGTCTTGGGTGTATTTCTGGGATGGCGCTCAGAAGGCACAAATAATTTAGTAAAGGGCTCCGGAGGGGCCAAATAAGGGATCCAATAACCGGTCCCGCAGATCCGCTGAAACAGTTAGGACAAAGGATGCAACCGTTTAGAGGATTTACTAATCTGACGACATGAAATACTCTCCGCTGCAACATTTCTGGACCTTAGATATTTCAATATGTCCTCACACAACGTTTCAGGAGAGAAACGGGTGACGAAAATACTCGAAGGTTTTGGTACTGTTCTCAAAAAGGGACCAATAACACTTCTAAACGAGGACACAGGTGAAGCAACATTCATAGCTGTGGAATTAGATGCAGAATGAGATGCAGGTGCAAGCGAGAATTGACGCATAGCGTTTCCTGAGGCGACATCAGTCGAGGTACTCGGACTGATACTGGTAGCGGAAAGGTGCAAATTAGGTCGCTTTCCATGGCGCGACTGGCGCTTGCGACGAGGCTTAGAAGCAGGTAGGATAGGTGGCACATCAGTTCCTCTATTTGGAGCAGAAGTCCTTATATCGGAGGCTGTATTCTTTAACAATTCAGCATTATCAGTTAGAGCATTATTAACATTGACATTATTAAGAGAGTAGACGGCGAGTTATCATTAAGCAGAATGATATCGTTAAGGGGCGAAACCAGCGAGTTACCAATAGAGCCATTATTAGGAGTAAGCTGTGCATTGAGTTCACTGCGTAAATCAGAGCAGCAAGTGGTGCGAGGCGGTAGATTATATTGGGTAGCGGGCCGCACCTTTATTTCATCAGCTATGTCCCCAATTAAAATTTTTGCAACAGATACCTCATCAGCAAGCTTTACAAGAATGGAATTGTACTCGGATTTAGAAGCTGTATCCTGAACGATGTTTTCAATCGAATGTGGAATATCGTTGATGTATGTTTTTAAATCCGACAGATGATTATTTAATGACGACAAGATCACCTCATAATGTTTCGAATGTGTAGCACAATCCATGAATTTGCACGCGAGGGAATCGTAGAGCTTGCATATCTTCTCGTCAAGAGTTTGAGCATTTTGTGAAAAGCTGCCCCTTGAGTTTATTGCTGAGGAAGTCAAGGTTGATCTCAATGCCTTCAAGCTTCTCACCGAGGGCGTCAATGTTGTTTACCTTGGCAGCGACGGAAGTAATCAACTCAGCTTTAGAAGACAGAACGTCAAAAGCAGACAGCATGGATGCAACATTTGAGGCCAGCTCAGTTTGTGTAGATCTAATAGAACTAAGGTGAGTGCTCAGATTGTCAGAGTTGCTGGCCAAGTCCTTCAATTGATCATTGTTACATTTGATGGCAAGCAATACATGTGGAAGGGTAATTTCCTTGCACTCAGTACAATAAAAGGAGAAAGCGTTGGTAATCTCCTGAACAGACTTTATGGATAAACGACCGAAATTGGAGAGTCCAACACAGGATGGATGGAACGATGATCGGTACTCCAACAACGCCTCGGAGACACACCCTTGAACAAGCTTCGGTCTGAGATCAGAGTGAGATATTAGAGCAGGGGAGGCTGAGCGATCATTTGGTTAGGTCACTGACCGCGGGGTGCCCTCGGCTCATATCGGTGAAGGAATACAGAGGGGCCTTGGCCGACTGGATTTTTTAGGTTACTGGTTTGTCAGAGCACCTCTGGCTTCTGACCAGTAGGAACGACATCGATGTCTGATCAAGGACTGGAGGGACTTCAGGGATGTGCCTCGATTCGTCATCTGTCGAGAACATCAGACTGTTTTGGACAATCCGTAGCAGCCGCCTAGCCCGAGTGCTAAGAATTGCCTTCATGGGTCATGCATCGAGCCACACATTTGGCGCCCCCGGCGATGAGGTCGATGTAAGACCGGCTAGTTTTGTCGACCTTTCTTCAGTATCGTCTAGACCAGCCTGCCCTGTTATGGTCGGTAATGACAACAACCCTTAGGCCCCTAGTATACCCAACGCCAATCCCATCAATTACGGCCACAGAGAATAGTACGGACAGGTCGGAAGAAAATTGACGCGATGGATGGAAAAACGTCAGCGAGATGTTCGCCGAATTGAGTCGTGTGGTTTTCTGAAAAGTAAAGAGGAAAATAACAAGAGAAAAAGCAAAATTCCGAGTGAGGAAGTGATCTAGTGCAAAAGAAAAATAAAATAATTGATTCCGTCTGCGAAGTGCAGATTGAGCGAGGACGAAAAAATTAGAAGAAAAACCATCAACATTTCATTGGCAACTAAGTACCATTTTAACATATTTTTGTTAAATTATCCATGACCGCATGTATGGTCATGCTATTATCCGTACAATGGAAGATAGCCAATGGACTAACAGTCCGACATATTTAGATTGTTATGCCCTACTTATAAAAAGAAACGCCGGAACACATCCGGTCCTGAAGGGACCCTTACATCACTTACCTTCATCCAGTGGGAAGGCGCAGATGTTCGGCCTTCCATCGCCGTTGCCCCAACCACCCTGTGGTACTGCGGGTGATATTGACCAGTAGCCCTTTCGACTCTCGATTGGGTGCGCTCGGCACGTTTCGATATCCATCCATACCGAAGACTGTTCGCGCCCACTTCATGATGCTACGGGTCGCTTAGACGTGTATTTAGTTCAGTGTAGCATATCGCTATATACACTACGCTACGACCATAACAACATCTGACACCGCAACCATCTACGAAGAGAATTGCAATAAGACTTTGCATCTATTAAGTTCTTTGCAATTTCGTCGCAATACCTGAATTATATATTTTTTCCACATAACTTATGAACTCCTCAGTCTATATTTCATATATATTATTTACAGTTTTCCGAATTTTTGTTTAGTAGAAAAAAATAAATAATTATAGAAGTGATTCTTAACCACACGAAGTGCTAAACGCCAGGACTTTTTCATTGTTTTCACAAGAACAAGAAAATAATCGAAGTCAAAGACATAGTGCATTACCACGTATGATGGTAAACAAAAAGCCAAAAATCATATCGAACGACGAACTAAAAACAAGCGAATGCAACAGGGAAATGGCAACAATTCTTGTCATCGTATATAGTGACTAAATTGAATTAACAAGAAAAGAAAAACAAAAGAAAAACTGAAGAATACATAATGATAATTAATCAGAGTACAATAGAGATGCTTACCTAAACACTTAATGTATACTCATGTTTGATCAGGAGCAGCCATTTATTAATAGTAAGTCTTGTAAATAACAAAGAAACAAACTGTTGTATCACCTGAAATCCGGTTTGTGCGTGCAAAATTCTGTAGGTAGTTATGAAGTTGATTTGTTGAATCCTTAAACAAATTTTCTTTGCATTTCCTAGCCTATGAAAATTTTTCTTTCAATATTTAATTTCTTAAGTAAAATTTTTCCTGTGGTATAGGTATTTTATGTGATTTTTCAATGATCAAATTTCATTACTGCTATTTTATATTAATATATATATGTATGTATTATAACGGGTTTCCCAAAATCATACATGGGTCAAATTGTCTGCGAATGATACAAAATTTAATTTAAACTGAAGATATTATCTGAGGGCGAACAAAGAATGCATTGAAAGCATTTTTGAAATATTGTACCTTTTTGCACTTACTTTCGGTCATTATTGTTTTGCAAGCTCAAGTTTCAGTGGCGAATATTCTTTACACGATTAGCTTAAGATTGTTAGTAGACTCTTATGAAAGTTTCAGTTTCAGTATTTAATAATTTATTAGAAGTTGCATATATAGCTATATTTGATAGATCTCCACATTTGTAAGAAATTCAATATTTAAGATTTATTAAGTTTAGTGTAAGTTATAAAATTTGCGAAAAGTAATATCTAATGAAAGTACAACTAAAACAAGCATGGCTTGCTGAAATGAAAAAGAAGAAGGTTATGGAGTAAAATCTTAGCTTATATAGGTAGGCCCTAACTGGCTCGACTGTGAAGGAAATTCCGGTGGCAGTCCGCGTGTCGTACTTGATTATAATTTAATTTCTTCCAGAATCACCAGTGCTCTCCAGGAGGCCTTCGTGGATGAACCGGAATGGTATTTTTGACATGCATGTAAGAAATTGTCGCGCCCGTTCGGGGATTTTCTATAGCTTATTAATTTTTTGAGTAATGAATCTTATATCGGTTAAGTCGTATACTTGTGTCATAATATCTATTAAGACTACTATGCTAAGGGGGGGGGGGGGGGGGGGGGTGAATTTAAGAAAAAAAAAAAAAAAAAAAAAAGAACTTAATAAAGAAAATCTTAAAACGTTATGGCCGAATAACATTTATTGATTTTTCTCCTCTTACTCTCCTGAAGCCCTCTTAGTGTGATGGTCGTCTAGGTCCGCGACTCTTCTCCTTTCAGGTCAGCACAGGGACTCTGAAAATAATCTGGCCTGAGAGTCAGTTAGGTGGTTGGGGCAAGCAGAGAAGGCCAAATATCTACACCTTCCCAATGGATGTAGGTAAGTGATGTAAGGGTCCCTTCAGGACCGAATGTGTGCGTGCGACGGCCTTTGGTTTGTCAGGCACGACTTTTCTTGTATATGGTTGGTGGCAGCGGCAGGTTTTCGTGGAACCTCCCCACACTCTCCGCCAATAGCCGAGGCGAGCTAGCGTGCCGCCCTGCAGTCAACGCTGTCCACCAAGTGAACTGTCAGCTCATGCTGGCAGTCCGGACTTCACGTCCAAGCAAAACACTTTAACATACTACCATAACAAGCTGTAGATATTTGGTATCGGGGAGGATTGTGTATTGCCATCGATGAAAACCGTAGGTTTTTTTAATTTTTAAGTTTTTCTGATATATTTGAATTCCGCGACAGAACAAACATAATGTGTCACCTTCAGAATTTTCCATTTATACTAACTCCGACTGTGCTAATCTTGTTGAATTAGGTTCCTTGAAAATACAAAATTATATGAGATCAATATTGAGAAATTAGATCGAGATGAATTTGATTCATACATAGTAAATGATTTACCACGGGCAATTAAATTGGAAATTCCACCAGTAGCTATTAGGTATAATGTACAACATCAACTGGCACTTGGCTGGAACTTTCTGCTTAATACTTTCTGCAAAACAACAAGCTGGACCATCATGCAATACGAACAATTGCGAGCAAGGAACGAAAAATTGTTACTCCCTACAACTCGTTAAATGACATAAGAAAAGACTGTCTATCGTACAAGCAATTCATATACACATGTGAAAAAATTCTTATCTTTTATTTACATTTTATATAATTTGTTACATTGGATCTATTTACCTTAGATTTCGCAAAAAAAGTAATCTTGCTATCAACTAGTAAGTAGTAGTCTCTAAAAAATTTTTTCCTGGCCATACTTGAGTATTACAAAGTAAATTTACCATTTTATTCTCAATAACTCTCAGTTGAGTAATAATTGCATGTGCGTATGTGCAGCCGGAGTCCGAATCTGTGGGCACACCGGGATATACAACAGCTTAGGGCGGAGGAGCTATTCAAATCGAACTTTTATCTGTTTTAAATAAGATCACTGCAAATATTTTAGCATGCGAGGACTCCATGGGAGCTTTCATGTGGTACTGAGGGAGGCTGTTTCATGGTTTGTGAAGTATTCCCGACGGTTGGAGGAGATCTGTTATGCGATTGATTCCAAAGAAGGGAGATTTCCAGAGGATGGGGAACTGGAGCCAGTAACCCTATGCAACGTAGACTACAAAATTGTCTACAAAGCGTTAGGGGCGATTACTGCGCTCAGTGATTGCTTCGGTAATACACCCGGAAAAGTCCTATCGTGTACCTGGTCATAGTATCTAGGACAACATCGCGGTGGCAAAACATTTGTTTGCCCACCATGAACAGACAGGTACACAAATGGCCATGATTTCACTAGACCTGCTAAAGGCTTTTGATAGCGTCTCGCACGAGTATCTCTTGACGGCTCTCGAGGTATTTGGGTTTCCGCCCAGTTGGCTCGATATCGTCGGGGAACAGAGATTCAGCCATTTTTATTAAGCATCAATGACAAGTTCTGGCTCCTATCTCGTTTCATCGATGTATCAGCAAGGCTATCCATTGTCAGGTATGCTTTATGATCTTCCATTGGAGCCGCTACTGGTGATTCTTCGTCGAATGCTCGGACAGTATTCAGTTCGTTTACCATATACCAATGTGAGGCCTCTTATGTTGGCATATGCGGATGATCTGTCTATTTTCCTGCCAAGAGATGAAGCTTTTCCGGTCGCTCGTGCTGTTTTGAACAGTCTGAACATATAGCGGCCGCTAAAATCAACCTTAGTTAAAGTCAAGGCTTGTTGTGTGGAAGGTGGAGAGATCGTACAGATTCTCCATTGAACATTTCCTGAAGTATTTAGGTGTATATCAGATGCGGGAGTAAATCAGATAATATCCGCATCGCTCTTGAGAAACTCTGTAGAGCTGTAAACTCATGGCGAAGTCGACTGTTTCCACTATCCCTAATGGGATGGTCAGTCATGATAAACTATTTGATTACCTCGTCCTTCGTTCATCTGCTAAAGTCTGAGACGTTTGATGAAGTCGTCGTAGGTCTTTCTTCAAGCAAAAGCGATAGACCCCTTTTGGTGCGGAAGACGATGGGTTGCTGAAAGCACGCTCTGTTTTCCATTAAAGATGGGTGGATTTGGTCTCACTAACTTGGTTGTGAAGTCGAGGTGTCTCCATGTGCGTACATTCCAAAGAGTGTTTTGCCAGAGAGACAGTCTAATTTCTCAACTGTAGGTGAATTTAGTGGGACGGATTGGAATAGGGGAGTATTACTACCTGCTCTCTGTTCGACCACCCTATCCTCGTGACTGGCCACAGCATCTAATCTCAATGATTCAGACCTGGGTCAGAATCAGGCCAGCATTTCACCTTAAGTGGAATGCTCTACGGTACACGCAACTCGCGCCGATTCCAATCAGGCTTAATCCTGAATTAATAGATTCAGTGCTCAGTAATGCTCGGGGTTTTGAAGCTGACATGCATACAGTGATGGTTCTCGGAGATATTATTGATATCTCTGGAAACTGTCGAATAAACGCAAAACTTCACAACTACACGACCTGGCTTCTTCTACGCGGTAGAGATTTCGCCAACTTGAGACTAGTGACCCTGGCACTAAGTTGCTTTCATTCTGAACAGTTCACACATCTTTCAGCACATTTACAACACGTGTGTTTCGTGGTGACGTGCTTATGTCAATAAGAGCTCCGGATTATACAGGATACAACAGATGGCGAGCACACCTCGGAGTGAATATGCTTGTTATGCTGTACTGCACTCTATTGGCCTATAATTATATGTTTTTATTTATTGCTGCACTCTACTCTATTTTATTTGTTACATATCACTAAACTTTAATATGTTCTAAGTACCTATGCTGGTACTTCTATTGCTTCTCTCGCTACAATGCTAATCTACTATGTATTTATTTAATTTTATTTTGCTATATTGTACTAGGCGGTGCTGTGTCCTAAGTGCCGATACTTGTAAATTTTTGTTATGTTGCTACGATGTTGAGCTACATTTCACTAGGCTATACTACATATATTCTAAGTGCCTATATCTGTACTTTTATCGTTTATTTTGCTACAATGTTAATCTACCATGTAACTATCTATGATGTGCGCAGCGCTATGTGTGCCTTTGGCACGGGTACTCAAATAAATTAATGTTAATATTTTATGTTTGTTCATGGAAGCAATATAACAACAAAGATTACCTAATAAGATGATAGGACGCAGCCGAACAAAATTGAACATTTTTCGTGTTTTTTAGAATGAAACAAAAATGTCATATACTTTCGCCTTTTGCATGAATGGGGGAAAGAAACTTGGCTATGCATTATTGTAGTGCGACTGAAACAACGAGTTAAAAACATAAATCGAGAGAAAGTAGGATTACCCGAACGACAAAATCTTATTGAATCCCTCAAAATCCTATCAAATTCATGATAATGTACTTCGGGACACACTACCTCACTTTGTTAAGAAAAGATAAATTTCGTTTTGGGAAATGGTCAGTCGAAGTGGTTTAAATGAATGTTTATTTCAGGTTTACGAAAAACTTGTTATTTCAAATCAGAATTTTAACAATCCTCAGAATTTTTGTCGGTTTTTTAGAATTTTCTGAATATCGACACTAAGCTAATTTGTTAACAGTTTTTAGATATTTGACGATTCCCAATTTTACTCAGTTTTTTAGAATTTTTACAATATCCAATTTTTGACAGTTTCCAATTTTAAACAGTTTTTAGGACTTTCACAATTCTCACTATTTTCTTTAACAATTACAATTGTTAGAATTTATACAATTTTCACAATCTTTCATAATTTGGTACTTTGACTTTTCTCGATGGGTTTTAGAAAAAGCCTCAGCAAGGATTAGATTAGCTGTCTCTAGGTACCCATGGTATCTTGAAAAAGCTTTTTTATTTGTTTTATTAGTTTCTCACGACGCACGTTGAAAAAAACGTACGCCACAAAATGCCAAAAGTTTTGATGCAGTACAATTGCACCAAGAGACCGTAATCTGATATGCTTGTCCTCGTCGCGTTAATAGAATAATTTTAAAACAACTAGAATAAATGTATGTATGACATGTAATTTGGGTGAATAGAAGCAACGTATGTATGTACATGCAATTTGAAGGAATTAAAGCATTAGATGTAATGTGGTCTGTATATGCGAAGAGGAGAAAACACTGTATGTAGTATCTAAGTAAGTATGCATCTCTTGGGAGTGGAATGGGTGTCTGATAATAATTGCATTTTATGTTTTCTTATGGTCATAGCATACTGTATGCAGAAGTATGCTACACTGAAGCTAGCAACAGCCGGCTACGTGTAAACTACCGCCTATGTGGACTGTGAGACTGATTCGGCTAACCGAACGCCACCTAATTGACACAGAGGAGCGCTTCCATATAGCCGAGTTTGGGACAAGGAGGAGAAGAGGGGCTGTCAAGAATTGAGCTGTGGGATATGGACGTCAGTTATTTGTGAAGAAACAAAAGGTTCACGCGTCCTGCTGGTGGAAAAGGAATTTTCCCAATTTTAATACGTTTTTATAAAATTTGTCTGCTTTGCCGGCCACATTCTTTTGAAGAGAGTCCGTGATAATTTTTGTGACAAGAGGACTATGAGTTTTGCTGAACTTTTCTTGAAGGCGTTGCGAAGTTACCGAAAAAATGAATCCGATTTTACCGGAGTCATCGAAGCTTGAGGAGTAATATTTGCGCTATCCAGAAGTATCTAGATTCATTAAATATCCAAGCGGTAGAATTTTTTCAATTGAAATGGATACAGCCTTTCTCACATATCTCAATATATGAGATGAGGTTTGAGTCTATAACACAGCGGAGATTTTACTACAAGGGATGCTACGCACAAGATCATTCCGTGCCTAGACGGCACGCCATTGTATAATTCTAGTGCATCATATATACAAAATATACATTCCTGTAGATCATCGCTGTACCAGAGAGATGTTAATGAACATTCAGGACAGCTTCAGCATTTTTTTTTGCAACAAATGGTGCCACGCACGATCCCAGTCAGTGTCTATGAGAGATATTTCAGTACTTCCAAGTCAGGATTAGATATACGTTTAGTTATAATTGCTTCTGAGTAATTGTGGAAATGTTAGACAACTATGTAACTAACAATCCAACACAGTGATTCCACTAGGCAACCGCGTTTATATGTCCAGGTATATTAATTCTTTTAGCATTGAAGGAGCTGAACCCAGCATTGATCAGTGAGCCAAGTTTTTCCTGTTATTATGAATCTTTCGTTGAGTATTTTGGGTGTCTAAATGAACTCTAGATAAACGCTACAGCAGGAGCAGTTCCTATACATTTAAATCCTTTTAGCGCTGTAAGTACAGTCGTTAATTTCGGCATTCTATTGAAGAAAAAATAAATAAAGCAAAAATAAAATCGAACCGGATTAAGCCGGGCGTATCATATTGAACTTTTTTTTATATTGAATATTACAAAAAAAAATATGATGCCTAGTTGAACAGCCTACATGGAGTATAGAATTTCTTTCAAATAAAATTTATATATTATGACTAAAATAGAAAAAAAAAACAACGTTCCTTTTGTGAGTATCCGTCATGCCCTGGATGAGAGTTAATTAAGCTATTTAGACTATACAGAATCTTTTTCGGATAGGAAGTATCAACGTGAACGGAAGATAAAGCCAAAGCATTTTTCGAATTTACCAAATTTTCAGAGTTAGAATATTATTTGATTACCAGAACATAATCAAACATTGACGCAATTGACCAGAACTACAATTAAATTAGTTAATACTTGTTGATTCTAAAATAATGTTTAGATGTTAGAAAACATATTTTAGTTGTGATAGTAAAACTTTTCTCTTTTCGGAAACTTCTGTTTCATCAACGTTCTCCTATCGAATCTTTTACACAGCCATATTTATGTTTATTATTAAATACACACATTTCACCGTTTGATTCAAGGAAAAAGTTCATCTGTAGTTGAGTTATTAGTCTACTAATGTTTTGAATTTCTTGATATAACGTACGTTAATAAAGTCCTAAGCGATATAGAGAAAGAGGATAAAATCCCTATTATGTATTATTTTTTCGGGACAGAGATATTTGTGCCCGTGTAAACTTAGTTAAGGCTTGATGTGTAAAGGAAGCTGGAGGTACCAATATATTATAACGAAATGAACCACTAGGGTTCTCCTTTCCGTTTCCTCGCCCGGAGACCTCTCTGTTAAAAGGTTGACAAGGTTCAATACTCCTCTGCTACTTTCAGATCATTAATAGGAACACTGAAAAATACTCTGCCTTCAGTGTCGTTGGATGGATGGGGCAAGCAGAAAGAAGGCAGAACATCTGCACCTTTACAGGAGGTAATGGTAAGTGATGAAAAAGGTCCCTTCTGGACCGGGTCTGTTGCGGCTTATTCTTTTTGGCACGAAAATTTTTTGTATAACAGCGGCAGGTCTTCGTGGAACAATCTGAACAATCGGGATTGCCCACTGCACTGTCTGCTTAATTAAAAATCTTTGTTATTTTCATAAAAACCTTGTTTTTGTTTTGTGACTACCTGTTTTTGTTTTTTATTTAACTACATATATAATATCTATTTCACCTTTTCCAACTGCCAAACTCTTAAAAGCCTAGTTCTAAAATCTAAGGCATAAGTGACTTCGATTAACTCCTCGAGATTTTGTATTACAGGTGCCGAGTTACAAATTACAAAGCGGGGTCAGCTTTCTGGAAAATTGTAAAATTTTTTGAAACCCCAATTTTTAATTCTAGTTCACCAATCATCTGATAACAAAGATTATAACAATAAAATACTCGCTTGGGTTTTTGTCGGTGGATTTGCATTTCCATTCTTACGATCAAATGGGCTGCGTTGCATACCATGAAATTTTAGCGCTTGTTTTTACTAAACAAGTAAAAAAGCTAGAATTGGCCTAAGACCAATTCAATTTCGTATGGTCACACAGATTTGTGCAAATAGGATTTTTCCGCATATATTTCTAGAACCGTTCGTCGTAGAGTAAAAATGATTATTGCCAATTTCATAGAATATCATATTCTGTAGAAGTTTACAGTACACTAAATATGTGTAGGACTGATCGTTTTGACAGTTTACATAAAATACCTAAATTTTTATATTATAACACTAAAAAGGAACTGCATTATATCGCCCATTTTTGAAATTATCTTTACTATTTCTATGAAAACAGGGCGTATAAAATATCAGTTCTCTACCCCGACACGTTCTCAGACTGTGTCCAAATATATAATGAAAATGGAAATTGATGTGGGACTGCACGAAGGAGTTACCAGATTTGACCCATTTTCGAACTAAAATTTGCTTTTTTTTACCTGCATTTTACCCATTAAGAAAGCAATCAAATTTTCATAAAAATAAGTAGAGTTTTAAAAATCGGAAAACGTTATTTTCTGTTAAAAATTTTTTAAACTCAGTTTAAATTTGTGGCAGCCCCCCTCCGCAAACCAGAGAAATTAAAAAAAAGATCTGTGAATTTTCATTTTAAATCATTTTCAATAAAAATTGGGAGACAAATTTGAAAATTAGAAAACGTTATTTGTTTGCCTTGTGTTTAAATAAATACTCCATTAATCAATGTGCGATTTATTCAAAAATCTTAACGTCCCGCCCCATCTTGCGAATTGTGCACCGAGCTGTCCTATTTATGACAGCGACCCAGCCTTAATTCTACAAAAGGGAATGACAAACTTAGTATACCCTCTGGTTCCATCAGGGTTTAAAAATAGACTGAAATGCATATAGTTTGCGGTATTTGTATTAGATTTCACAATTTATCCTATTTTAAGTGATTTGGAATGTTGTGACTGAGAACGTCGTCCCTAGTTCAATCTGTGTACAAAATTCGAAATTAGCTACGCCTTCGCTTCTTTGAAATATTGTTCAATATAACCTGATATTTTTAAAAATTTCATACTGGCGAGAGAACAGCTCACCTTTATAATAAGGCCGCCATACGTCACAGCCAGCTGAGATTTTGTAAAATATTTTTCAAGATGAGTGCATATTTTTTGGACTCGACAGTAAGAAAAATACGCAGTTTTCTTAATCTAATAGATATTATAAATCCACATCAACTGGTTTTTGCATCAATGAATGTTTTGAAATAGCGCTATTAAACACAACTATAGATATTCATTGTGACGAATGCTTGATGGCTATTGTAGTACTGCTTAACTCTCTGAATTATGGTTTTCTTTTGAGGAAGCTGTAAAAACTAAATCTTATTTCTAGTTTATAAATTGTATATTTGGAATTTTAGCTTCTTGCTACTAATCTGTATTTGTTGCAATCATGATTATTTTTTATATTAAGAGATTGATGGCTATTACGATGAGTTATTTGTTTCCAAAATACTGAATTACATACGTTTTAAAAGACATAGTTTCACATGCGGTTTTGGCTAAGAAATTGCGATTCTCATTTCAAACATTAAATAGTTCTTGTATTTTCTAATAACATTTCTAATAATATTCGAGAGTATTCAATTTCAAAGAACATATTTGCAGCTCGTTCCAGTATAAAATACTCTATAGAATTAAGTATGTTCATGTATAGTATGTTGTAGAATAACAATAAATGTGAAACTCACCAATATTACTTTTAATGCTGGTATATTATTGGGAATATTTTTCAATGCTGAAAAATTTCGGGAACCTGGAAAGTTCTTTTAAAATACTTGTATTTAAAAGTTAGACTAGTGCATTTTTTAAAATAACAAATAAAGCGTCTATTACCGACAAGATATCTATCTATACATGTATTGTATATGAATTTAAACTGAACACTTACCTGTCGGCGACAGCACATGTCCTCTGTGCTTTCTTCTTCCCAAATTCTATTGATTGTCCTCCAAATGACCTTTGATAAATTCTTCCATCTTTATTTCTCGAAAAGGGAGCTCCGAAATTTTCAAGTTCCAAAACAGCAGCCGCAGCATTTTTAGTCATATAACTTATGGCATCCTGATCCCCCAACCAATCAGACCCCTTTACTGTATCATACATATGAAACTTCCAATCATCTGGTCCCATATTACCTAATGCAGCGTTTATCCCTCCTTGTGCTGCGATTGTATGAGACCTAACTGGAAATAGCTTGCTAACAATAGCAGTTTTGTAACCATTCTTTGAAAGTTCGTATGCAGCTCTAAGTCCAGCGCCGCCAGCACCAACAATTACTACGTCATGGACATGATCAATTACTTTATACGCACCACTATTAACAGTTGGCATCCGCGGACAATGGTGTTTACTAAAAAGTCTCCACCCCTGCCTCATCCAGATTGAAATATTATATCTTTGCAGTGACATGCTCAGCATTTTAAGGAGACAGTTTAAAATGTTCTGACATTAAAAATAAAGTTAACTGAGACTTTTTTAAACGGATTCCATAAATTTAAATTTCCTCAACTTGGCTTGAAAATGCAATTTCTTAATAGAGTGAACGTAGATGATGTGCTTTTCTTTACGCTTCTTGATACAATTAATTGGAATGTATAATTAATGCATATGCAAGCAAGCATCAGTTACTAAAATTAGTATATTATATAAATTACTACGATGATAAAAACTGCACATAATAATGAAGTGCATTTGAAGTGTTAGATAAAAACAAAAAAGCTAAGGAAGTCAAACTACACATTGTCATAGCATCTATCTACCTCTATAAATCCAAATGTTCCGTTTGTGCCATCAAGGTGAAGATTTTAGTATTTAAAGTGAGCAAATTGTAGCAATATTTTATGAGTAATTCTATATAGTATATTATTAAGATAAGAAAGAAAAACTGTTATTATAATTTAAATGGGCTGTTTTACATACATATCTGCAAACTTCTCCGGGACCTGTAAAGTTCAAAAATGGATACGATAATGTAAAAATGAAACTAATTTTTTTATAATTAAACAAAGCTTAAGAGATACTTTATGATTAAAGCCTAGTACTAAGGTTCGCGCTAAACTAAATTTTAGCGGGTCTCCAAAATCGGGCCGTTCTTTAGCAGCTAAAATATGACAGCGGAGACTCAGAGAAAAGATATATTAAAAACAAGAAGAAGAGGAATTTTGAATTTTTTTTACGGAAATATAACGCCCGGTCATAATATTTCTAAAAACAGATAGTTAAGATAGTTTAGAAATATTAAAGATATGAAAATAATATGCATAATGTATATACAATAAGAAAAAAAAATTAACACTGATATTGAAAATATGGCCACGAAAAGAAATCCAATTCATCCGTACTTACAGCAAAGATGTACAAAACTACGTTAACTACAAAAATCCGAGCAATAAATTTATCAAATCTCAGAACTCTGACGATAAATATTTTTAGCGTGCGGATAAATTCAAGCTAAATTTTTTGGAGACTTACTGGTGGTGCCATCTCTAATCAAAACCCAAAGGCAAATTTAGCGCGTTGACCTTAGTACCGCTCTCGCTAAAATTCAGGATAAATTTTCGCCAATATCTTTTAGCTTGCTAAATTTTCATACAAAATTTAGCTTAGCGCGGACCTTAGTACTAGGCTTAACGTTTAAAATTTTAGCAAACATTTCAGACCACAATGAAATCTTGTTTAGGGACAGAATTATACAATGAATTACTATCGAATTTTTATTCAATATGGGCATTAAATAAGGAACAATCTAATTGTAAATTTAGTGAACAAAGCTAAACAAAAAAAAATCGAGTAAATTGTGACATTATTTGACAATGCGAGATTTTGACCGAATAGGTGGGGAGGCACCGATGGAGCAGGCATATATATGATCTGCAGTTATTATATATAAGTAACAGAACACCCTGTTGTATACGTACAAACACTAAAAATAAAAATAAATATAAAAAACAAGTACCGCGGTACTGTCAGCTTCTGGCCAAAGCCGAAGACCAAAAATTCCGTAAAGAAATTTTTGGGAGTATATAGGTACTGTGTGTAAAGTGTTTCGAGCATCAGTAGCAGGGCGATCTCGTCAGGACAGCAATGAACCCGGAAACTGCCTCCCTGAAACCTTGAACCTACCTCCTGTCTACCCTGACCGTTTTTCAAAAAAAAAAATAAAGGTCAAAGTAAAAAAAGAAGTAAAAAAATTCGAAATATTTTGTTAAGAGCCCAGTATATACTGTGAAGAGGAGGATGTGGGGCTTGTTGAGCACTGGTTGGAAGGGTCACGAAGCTCTGCATACAATGAATCTTTAATTATGACCGTTTTCTATGTACTTTTAAAGATACAGGGTGTTCTGAGAAAATAAAGCTTTTTTTCTTAATCACTCTGTAACTCCGAAACGTTAATGTGGAACCGACCTGCCATACAATTTTTCGTTTGAATAGGTGTCTAGTATCAGCACATTTCGTTTCATCAAGCTTCGAAAATACACATTGTATATATCCACCAGCAACTTATTGGCATCTGAGATCACTGTAGTGTAGACAGCAGGCAGTTTTAGGGTTCATGGCTGTCCTGATGAGATCGCCCTGGTAATGCTGATCGAAACATTTTACACACAGTACTAATACACCCAAAAATTTCTTTATGGAATTTTTGGTCTTCGGCTTTAGGGCAGAAACTGACAGTACTTCGGTACTTGTGTTTTAATTTTCTCTGCTCATATGCAGTAAGTTGAGAACTGCCTGTAGACTCCTATTTTGTACGGGTCTCGAAAGAGTAAATCGCATTACCACTTTCCACATATTAGTTAGAAATGAGATGGTCAAGAAACATGTTAATTGCGAACACAACCAATTTCCCTTAAAATTATTCACATAAAATTTTTAAATTAGTCTAGTTATATCCACCTGCAACTTATTGGCGTCTGAGTTCATTGTAGTGTAAACAGCAGGCAGTTTCAGGTTTCATTGTTGTCCTGCGGAGATCGCCCTATTACTGCTGATCGAAACGCTGTACACAAAGTACTTATACTCCCAAAAATTTCTTTACAAAATTGTTGGGCTTCGGATTTAGGCCAGACACTGGTAGTACTTCGGTACTTGTTTTTTAGTTTTCTCTGCTCATATACAGTAGGTTGAGAATTGCCTGTGGACTCGTACTATGTACGGGTCTCGATGGAGTAAAAAACTCATTACCACTTTTCACTTATTAGTTAAAAATGTGATGCCCAAAAAATATTTTAATTGTGAAGACAACCAATTATCCTTACAATGATTCACATATAGATTTTTATATAAGTGTGTATATATCCACCAGCATCTTATTGGCATCTGTGTTCATTGTATTGTAGACAGCAGGTATTTTTTGGGTGCATTGCTCTCCTGGTCAGATCACTTCGTTACTACTGATCGAAACGCTTTACCTCCGGATTTAAACGCAGTAGAACCACGGCATACCACCCACAATCTAATGGTTTCATCTAACGTTGGCATAGGACTTTGAAAGCTGCAATCATGTGTCATCAAGAGAAGTCCTGGACAAAAATCCTACATCTAGTTTTACTGGGCCTACGTTCCTTTTATAAAAAGGAGTTTACAGCGGCCGAGTTGGTTTATGGCGAAAATCTTCGTCTCACTTATGAAATTTTTCAAAAATCTAAATATTACAGGCCCCAAAACAAATTTGTCATAGATCTCAAAAATTTAATTTCCAAAGATAGACCAGTTCGGGCTTCCAACCAATCTGCAGCCACCCTATGATGGGCCCTTTCAGGTTTTAAAACGTACTGAGAAAATTTTCACGCTTCGCATGAAGAGTAGAGACACCAATATCTCCATTGATCCTCTAAAACCATGCTTTGAAGAAAAGGAATAAGTTCAAGCTTGTTAAACGGATCATCACCAGCAAAGAGTCATACTTCCGTAGAGGAACCTGTCACTAAGCCACACGTGACGACTAAATCAATATCTCAAGTCAACTGCGTAAATTAGCTTTTTCAAGAATCAATACCAATGTTTCAGAATACGTATCACTCACAGGTAGGTCGAACCACAGAGATTTCAGCTCGATATCGCTGAGGCCTAATCAGTATCGCTGGTGGGAAAGTGTTGTCGCGGTAACTGTAATATTGATTGTTTGAACCTTTGCCTGTTTTGTTTCACATCAGTTGTTAGGAATTCTGGCATCACAACATTTGATAAATTCGCTATCGCTTAATCTAACACATTGTTCCTGAACAGAGTGGATTATGTTTATGAGTTATATTTGGCATGTTTTGAGTAGGCTGAAAAATATATATAATATACTTTTGTTATAGGTGTCTGAGGAAAAAGAAAATATTTCACTAAAAACTATAATATTCAAATACCTAAGTAGTTTTTTTCTTGTAAAAAGTTTAGTTGTGAAACCAAGTTAATCGTTTCAAATAAAGTATTCACTTTTGTTGTTAAAACGTTCAGACTTTTTATTCTGTCTCTCTGGACACATGAAGGTCGTATTATAGTTGGACCTGCAACAGCTAGTACAAGTTGGTAAATCTAATACCACACATATGAGAATACATTCCCTTAGCAAAAGGCACACATATATCCCATTGCGAGTTTTTACAAAATTCAAGCAAACGCACCTACAACTGAAACTCGACGTACTCCTGTAGTACCAGACTGAATAATACCCCGTGACTAAACTATCAGGGCGACGTTGGATAAATTGGTGCACCATGACGTCGTCACACCGCTTCGCAGCTAGTCTCCGTTCTGACACATCTGCACGTTATCCTGCACGTGTTTCTTTATTTCTTTATTCTTTATTTCTTTATTCATTATTCTTTATTCTGAATTATTTATTCTTTACTCTTTATCTTTCTTTTTTTCTTTATACTTTTATGAAGAGATCAGCTTACGTCTGACATCTTTTGACTCTTTACGCAGAATATCAATTTCTGCTAACGGGCTCTGACAGCCCAGTAAAGAGGATAAGAGCTCTTATCTCTCACGTAGAATCAGGGTGATAGTTTTTAAAAGGTATTTATTTTCTAATAGCCAGCGGCGCTGTGTGTAGAGTAAAACTTTCACTTCTCATAGAACATAATATAAACAAGTAAAAAAGCTAGAAATGGTCTAAGACCAATTCTTATGATACCCTCTAGATGAATGCCCGTAAGAAATTGCGTATTGTCACCGATCTATGAATGTTTGGTTTTGAAGTGGTTTTTCGCATATATTTCTAGAACGGTTTGTCGGACGAAAAAAAATGATTATAACCAATTTTATAAGATTTCGTATTCTGAAGAAGTTTTTGGTGCAATAAAAATGTCTTGGACTGATCGTTTTCACAGTATACGAACAAACCTAAATTTTTATAAGGCAATACCAAGAAGCAGTTGCCCGATTTAGTTCATTTTTGAAATTTTTATTGCTAGTATAATGTACCACGTAACAAATTTCAGCTCTCTATATCGAAGCATTCTCGGGCAGTGCCCAAATATACCTATAGTGGAAAACGAAAGTTTTGTATGGCAACCCCACGAAGGTGTTGCCCGACTAGTCTCATTTTCGAACTTATTTTACTTTTTGTTTTTCTAACTCCGTGTACAAAATTTCAGCTCTCTAAGTATACGCGTACTCGACTTATCCTGCGCACAGACGGACGGACGGACAGACAGACGGAAGGACAGACAGACGGACGGACATGCAAAAATCAAAATAACTTTTAATGTTATGCGTGGGTGTCCAATTCATTTTGCTCTACCATCGTTATTTCGAGGTGTTACAAACGGAATGACAAACTTAGTATACCCTATATATTTCAATAAGCAACTTGATTCGAATTGATTTGAAAAACATTTATTTATTAATTAATTATTTCAAAAATACTTTATTTGCTTTCAATACAAGCTTTTCAAAGATCTTATCACTTTGTGCATTTCTTCTTGGAGAGTTTATGATAGTGGTGAAAGTAAGCAAGCCTTGTATTGTATCGTACTATATCTGAAAATAAATCGCACTGGCCACCAAAGTGAACAAAAATGCTGCCGAAACATTTTATGTAATTTTCTCAGAAGAAATAAATGCTACCTACGCTCATAAAAACTGTTAAGGTAAAGAAACGCTGTGAGGGACTATTGGTCTCCAGTCTCCGGTTTACAGAGACTAAAATCTCTGAAATGTTTACACGAAAAGAGACTTTTGTCTCTGGAGACCAAAAGATTAGGTCTCCGCAGACCATAATATAAAACTAATAATATACACGAAATCTAAAGTTTTGTCTCTAGAGATCTTCAGAGATCTTTGTTAATGGTCAAGCCAGAGATTGTTAGAAAAAATTATTTCAAAAGTTATTAATATTTTTCTGTTATGGGAAATAAAAATACAAAATACACAATAACACAACAGTTTTTTTTTGCTTTTTCAAACATAACCAGCACGCTATTGACGAAACCAATTTTCTGCCTTAAATCCAAAAAAAAACATCTCTGGAGACTAGGTCTATTGAGAGATTTTTTGCGTCTCCGAAGTATATATAAGAGTTTCCGGAGGCAAAAGTCTTTGTCGTGTAGCTTCTCCTTTGCTCAAGCACCCATTTTCACGTCTAATAATGCATAGAATTCTAAGCAAAAACTTTTGCAGTAAATTTCCAACAAACAATTGAGGTCTTCCCTACATCAGATTGAGGCATCGTAGATTTTATATAGGAGCTTATAAGGCTTACCCCGTCATCAACTGAGGTGAGGCGTTACTGGTTTTTGTTCTATTTGACCAGCATTGCTTGTATGTTATTAGTTTGGCTGGGGTTCTGCTTGACGCGCGAGTGCGGCACATACTTTAAAACTCAACAAGAAAGGAGCCGCGCAAGAGATTGTGTTCACTTTTCTACGGAGAGTTAGATATATTTTATATGTAGGTACATTGTAAAAAATGTGCAAATTGTTGCCACAAAGCATAGATATTTTTCCCTAAAATGTAGGGAATATTCTCTTAAATTTAGGGAATATTCCCTAAATACCTAAGCTTTGTGGCAACAATTGTGCAAATTTTTACTGTGTAGGTACTTAATAGACTCAGAAATACTTAAATAAGTAAATAGAAGTAATTATGTTCAAGTAATAAGTAGTGCATTTCAAAAGTATAAAGTAATAAGTCTTAATAATAGGCACAATTTGAGAACGCTTCCTCTGTTGCATGTCAACTCCTCAAGGTCTAACTTTGGCATGTATGAACCTATTAATCGCACGTGCATTAATGTTAATAATTTGGCTGCGTATTTTGTTGTTGACGACTCTAAGCACGTCTTAAAAAAACGTCTATATAATATTTAAACTTTTGTTAAATTTAATTTAGTTTTTTAACTTTTTGTTCTATGTCGCATTGCATGACATTTCATCTGGTGTTTGGTCTATGTTTAGGGTAACATACTAATACTAACACCGACTAAGTGATGAAACGCATGTATTATTGACCGTTTATTTATTAAACGTGTCCATGCAGCGAGCTTGTGTTAAGCTGGTTCTGATAGTCAATATTTAAATAACGAAAATATTTTACTTAAGTATGTTAAAAATACTCTTATTTCGAGATTGCGGGAATAAGGCCTTTTATTCAAAAAAGTCCGATACTGGCAAAACTTAAGGAGATATACCAGAAATTTAAGCAATTTCATACAAATATCAATGTCGGATTTTCAAAATTTTGTTCCACTATGCAGGTACACATTCAATTTGTATGTGCGCTATTCATCAAGAAAAAATAAGATAATCAAGTAAAAAAGCTAGAACTCTGGTCTGATACCAATTATTATGATACTCTAGATGAATACCCGTATGATTTCGTATGGTCACCGATTTATGCAAGTTTGATTTTTGAAGTGGTTTTTCGCATAAATTTCTAGAACGGTTCGTCGGACATAAAAGATTATTACAATCAATTTTATAGTATTTTGAAGCAGTACAATACAAATTTCTAGGGCTGAGCGTTTTCACAGTCTATGTAAAAAACCTAAACTTTTATATGGGAACACCAATTGCCCGATTGCAGTGTATAAATATATAGTGGAAATTTAAATTTTTATGTGGCAACCCCACGAATGACTTGCCCGATTTATCTTATTTTCGAGCTTGATTTGAAAATTTTTTTAAAGTCCGTGTACAAAATTCTAGATTCCAGCTTTCTAAGTGAACGTTTTCTCGAGTTATCCGTGCGCACTGACAGACCGACGGACATCTAAAAATCAAAATAACTTTTAATATATTGCGTAGGTGTCCAATCCATTTTGTTCAGCCATCATTATTTCTGTGCGTTACAAACGGAATGACAAACTAGATTTCATCTAGGATATAAAAATGAATGCAAATTTTGAAAGAAAGAATTAGATGAATTGAGCATGGTGTGACAAAAAGAATTATACTTGTTTTTTTCTTAAGGAGAAATGGTTACATTTTCAATACACACTCGCGAATAAGGCGTAGTGGTTCACTGCTGTTTTTAAATAAATTATATCAACTCACGAACCCCACAACAAAGAGTGTAAGGTAAACGGCCGGGTCAGAGAATATAACTGTAATGGATTAATTGCCTCAGGTCCGAGAACATAATATATTATCAATGGTCTCTGGTCTGAGAATCTAATTTAAATAATTGAAATAAGTGAATGTTTGTTGTGGATAGTTGATGGGTCTGTGTTTAAATCCTGGGGCTGTATGGCCATGGCCGTATAGCCATCGGGATCATCAGGAGTTTTGTATGTATCATCTGGTGTGGCGTGTTGTGGATGTTGTGGATGTTCACAAGAGCTCAGTATGAGGAAGTTCATATGAGCTCAGTTTAATTCAATAAATCAAATAGAAGAAATAGAGCGAATAGAGGAAATAGAACACATAGAAGAAATAGAATCCTATCTTTCTTTCTTCTCTTCCCAACAAAGTCCCCCCCCCCCCCCTACAAACAAATTTCAACAAAAAAAAGTTTTTTTTAAATATTTGAAAATCGCAATAACACACAAATATATTAAAGTAAAAAACTTATCATTACTGAAAATATTATTATTGAAACTTTAGCGATTCTGAGAGTAAAATATCATTATCGAAACTTCAGCGATTCTAAGAGTAATGTATCATTATCGAAACTTTAGCGATTCTGAGAGTAAAATATCATTATCGATTGTTGTGTGTTTTTTTGGATGCTGGAATTAGAAACGGTAAAGGGGTTAATATAAATATGAATTAAAAAAATTAAAAATTACTACATACTTTAAGTGTGCGTTGTCCTTACATGTATAAAATCTATTGCATTAGTTCTGCCCGACAAACTTTTATATTGCAGAAATAGACCGTTACGTATGCATCTCCTTCCACACAATTCCGCGAGGTGGCATTCTTGCGGCCATGTCTTAGGCGCAGCAATTAGTCTGCATCCTAAGAAAAAGAAAAAGAAGAAGAAGCAGAAGAAGAAGAAGCAGAAGAAGAAGAAGAAGAAGAAGAAGAAGAAGAAAGAAGAAGAAGAAGAAGAAGAAGAAGAAGAAGAAGAAGAAGAAGAAGAAGAAGAAGAAGAGTTAGATACGAGCGTTATAAAAGAAAAGTGGGGCCAGCATTAATTACCTTCGAAACTAAAGGCCAAGGCGACAACGACCCTCGGAACCGGAGTCCGTACGGCAAACTGCTGGGAATGATTTAACTGCACGGATCTTCTTCTGTCACCAAGTAACTGCAGGAATAATTTTAGTGACCTAATGTGAACACTGGTATTTCTCATTGCATGCTGTAGACATACATATCATTACGTAGACCTTAAAATTTTAATCAATAGTTGAGCCCCTTGTAGCTTCTCCTTATGAGCTGTTAATTTTACATTTAGCCGGAAATACGGCAAGAAGAAAGAAAACGTACTTACCGAAAATCTAATTAACATTTACGCCATAGTTAGGTCAAATGAAATGAAATTGTAATCGCGGAGCCACCCAGCCGCCTGAAAAAAAAAACAAAACGAGACACAAAATAGACCACGCAAACCTCTTTTCCTTACGGGATAGTTTAGGAAACGGAGAACCAATCCACCAGAAAGTGGGAGATGCATTCCAGGCTGCTTATAGGAAGTCCTCAGAATTATAAAACAAAAAAAGAACGAAATAACCTTAAATTAATAATTATAATTACTCCTAAAATATAACTAAGCTCTAACAAGCAATATCGAAGCTTCACTTAAATAATTATAGTGGTCACTTGTAACAAAAGTCCATATAAAATTTGATTAAATGATGCTTTTGCTATTTCAATAGCATATTAGCACCGAATGTTGCCTAGCTTGATTTCCAGGTAACAACTACCTGGAATAAATTTCATCGTCATCAGAAACTGAGTTTGGGTTGAAGGTTGACTCGGATTCGCCACCATCCTATGAAATGGGAGGTAGATGATGATTCGGCTATCGTCATCGCAGAATTTTACAAGCTTCAAGCTCTGGAGGGTTGACACAGCGAGCTTGAAGCTTGTAAAATTCTGTACACGTATTTACATAGTAACATATTACAGCCGCTTGTGTACCCTATGCTGGGGATCAAGTCATCATTAAACAGATTAGCTTTTAAGGAAATCATCCTAGTGTACATAGTAAGTGACCAAAAAGGAAAACGGAGAATTTTTTTTTGTCTCCTTTATATTGAGCAGCCGATAGACGTTAATTATTCTACGTAGTATATGGAGCCAGTGCGTGTTAAATAGATAAGAATAAGTATCATCCGGTGAATACACTGTTGCGTGGCAAGTAAACTAGTGTAAGCGTGTTAAGGGAATTCGTCTTGGGAATTTTATAATAATAATTTAAGGTTTATACAAAGAAAGTATAGTGGAATATACCTATTAAGACGTACTAACTCCTTCTATAGTGCGTGTTGGGAAGGCATTTGCGGATGCGCAAGTCTGCCATAGTTTTGGCTTTGATCCGCTGAGATGTAGATAGTCTGAATGTTAATGTGTGGCTGAGCATAAGCAGTAAATAGATACCAGATACAAAGTAATTTCGATATTCGTCCACAGCTGATCAAGACATGAGTGAATAATCTTCAAAAGCAATTAATAGGAAGAAGGAATTAATATCTATCGTTGGCAGCCCAGACCAGAAGTTATTAAGGGCAATTTTTGGTTAGTTCTACGGTGCACTGGGAGACTACTTAACCCAGGTATAATTATTCTTGTAGAAGGTAAAGCCTACTTAATGTACTATGAAGGTACTTATAATTAGTTCGGATAGACTCTATGATTCACAAATTTTCGGGGTTGTGTTTACATAAAGTCGTGGAATTTGTGACAGTGTCAAGGTAAATGTTGAGTAGGGCTGCAATCGTTTTCTGTCAATGATTATTTCAGTTCTCGGCAACTATTTTGAGAAAAACAATTAGGTATTTTCCATTTTCACAAATTTAATCTTGGTCAGCGATAAAGTACTGTAGAATTTCAGATGAATCTTCTTTTTTTGTATTTAGAATAGGATCGGGAAAAAGCGAACATTCTACAGTAATCAATTACTGATTTTGGGAAGTTTTCAAGTTTTTTTTATTGTCGACGTTATTGGGTGGTTTTGAAGTTTACGTTATAACTTTTATGATTGGATCGACCCATAAAGCTTTTAGCGTACCTGTGTTATCGGTTGAAATCATTTTTGGGACACTTTTGCCTACTATCAAATCCTGTTAGTACGGTGTTAAGTTGAACTGTGGCACGTTGCTGTTTTGACTTATCGGATAATCATGGAGATTAATCGATTGAACCAGGATGAATTGCTGTATGAAGTAACGATAAGGGGTTTGTCACAAGGATAGGTCGATGATATGAGAGCTTTTTTACGCTTGGCGAGGAAGGTGGAAAGTGCAGGGCGTAGTATGATAGTTGACCCTTACCCCTTCGAGTTTAGTGAAGATTTGGAGGCGGTAAGTAATAAGGAGGAAGAAATCAAGTCATTGTTGTATAATTTTTGCGGCGAAAATGCATCCTCTGATTATCGTAAGACCCAAACAAAGATAGAATGGGCTTTGGGTAGGCTCAATCGGGCAAAAGCAGAAGGGGTTGATGAAATTAAACAGAAAGCACAGACGCGTGCGACACTCACTTTAGCTCTTGGGCCTCTATACATGAAAGCAGATGAAGAAAGCGTAGAAGATGATTCATCCGACGAAGCAGCTGAGTTGTCAATGGAAGCAACAATTGTTTCTGAAGCACGTACTCGCGTAGCATTGCACAAGTGGGATGTCAAATTCTCTGGTGAACAAGGGAAATCGGTCAACTCTTTTCTTGAAAGAGTAAATGAACTAGCAGAAGCTAGGGGAATAAATAAGCGACAGCTTTTCCGCTCTGGTCTAGACTTGGTCAATGGGAGAACATTAATATAGTACCGTGCAAACAAATCGAAATTCCAGTCATGGGCAGATTTGATTAGAGAGTTAAAAAAAGAATTTCTGCCTGCCGACTATGACGATAGACTGCTGGAAGAAATCAAAACGAGGACTCAGGGCAAAGATGAGACAATGGGTATGTACATAGCGATGATGGGCAGTATGTTTGAACGCCTAACCGACCCGCTTACGGAACAGCAGCAAATAAAAATTCTTAAGAGGAATATATGCCCGTTCTATCAAACTCAGCTGGGCCTAACCAATATAGATTCAGTACAGAAATTAGTAGAATTAGGTAGGATGCTTGAATCAATTCGCTCGTCAGTCAAAGCGTTCGTACCTCTACCGTCTAGGTGAAATAATCAATTGCTTGAGCCGGAATTGGCGTATATAGGAATAGGACATTTTGCTAGACGCTGTCCAAGAAATGCTAAGTACTATGGATGTGGAAACGGGGGTGTAATACGACCCAATTGACCGAGATATCGACGCGATGGGCAAGCAAACGGTAGTCGTAGTACAAATCAGCCATCAACTTCGGAAAACGGGGCGGACCTCGCAATTAAGCGGCAAAGCGAGTACTCCGCTGATAGTCACACGATCTAAAAGTCATAGGCAAAAATGTGTACAGCAAAATGCGGATGCTTTTGCGCACCTTGGTGGATTACAGATTTGCTAAAGCAAATAATGATGTACGTCCGCATTTGAATATATCGATATTCGGTACAATATTTCGTGTATTGTTGGATTCGGGAACATCACGTACGATTGTGGGAGGCAAAGATTGGGATCTACTGAAGAAATTAAAAATACCGATTAAGCGAACGGGATCCACCCCGGTGAACTTGGCGAATGGAGTTGTTATTAGTGTGTTGGGCGAAATTAGTATACCAATTGAGTTAGAGAATCGTGTAAAGGTGTGCGACGTGTTGGTTATTCCGGAACTTCCGCATTATAATATCTTGGGTATAGATTTCTGGCGCTATATGCGTATTCAAGTTGACTTCAAAAGAAACTCGTGGCGGTTCGAAGAGATAGACGGAGAAGCTCAGATATGTGCATTGCAAGACGGGTCCAAATTATCTTCAACACAGAGAATAGATTTGGAGGAGACTATTTCTAAAGCAAAACTTAAAATGGGTACGGGATTAGGTTGTACTAATCAGGTAAAGTACGTGATAGAGACTGACTCAAGACCGATAAAACAACGCTATTTCAAGGTATTGCCAGCTATCCAAAAGGTAACTAACGATGAATTAGACAGTATGTTGGAGGAGGGTGTAGTTGAGTTATCGAATAGCGCGTGGGTTTCTCCCATCGTGCTAGTAAAGAAAAAGATGGACACTACCGCTTTTGTGTTGACTTTCGCAAGCTCAGTAAAGTCACCAAAGAAGATGCCTATCTTTTACCCTACGTATCTGTGACGCTAGACAGGCTTAGAGATGTCGTGTCCCTAGGTAATCAACCACTTAATTCTCAACAAATTCACTACACTTATTTAATTCACTGATATCACTAACTTAACTTTAACTTAATCTAACTATAAGCGCCGACCCATCGCTGTTTAATTGTAACCCGAACTGACCACACCAATTCAGTTGCGCACCTCGAACACTTGCACACGGAAATCGGAAGTAGAATATGACCCTCAATATAAGGTAATTATGATGCGGTAATATTCTACAACCGATGACGAGAACTACTGGCAAATGTCACCGATAGCAAGCAGCTGTGCTGTTGTAAACAAAACGGGCAATGACCGTGCTCTATGGGAAGTAGCATGTTTAGTCACTGCCGATGTAATGTAAACAATCATTACATTATTTAGCAATAAGCGCACACCTTACTGCGCGAAGTAATGTGTTCCGCTATTGCTTCCTACTTTACTACCGGTACACTTGCCATGCTCTTGCTTCCGTGAACCACCAGACTGGGCCACAACAGAGATACCAAATATATGTCTTCATTAGATATAAAGTCTGCCTTCTGGCAAGTGCCCCTCGAGGAAAAATCCAAACAGTATGCGGCCCTTACTGTACCAGGAAATGGGTTGTTTCAATTTTGTCGGATAAGCTGCACGAGGCAGGATTAGTTATTAACTACGACAAATGTGAGTTTTGTAGACCAGAATTAAAACATCTAGGATACGTAGTAGGCGAGCACGGTTTGCCAGTTGATCCGGAAAAGGTCCGTTGTATATTAAACATCGCGTCTCCCAAGAACGTCTCAGAAGTTCGTAGATTTGTAGCGATGATAGCATGGCATAGACGGTTCATCCCACATTTCTCCACATTGCTTGCCCCGATCTCCGATTTACTGAAGAAAAAAAATAAATTTTTTTGGACGGGCGAGCGCGAAGCATCTTTTCAGAATGTTAAAAATCTCCTAGTTAGTGCGCCTATACTATGTTGCCCAGACTTTAGTCACCGTTTTATAATACATACCGACGCCTCTGGCTATGGTATTGGTGCCGTTTTAACGCAGAAAATCGAAGGAGAGGACAACATTATAGCTTATCTAAGTCTTTCATTGAACAGGTGCGAGCGAAATTACTCGACAAATGAAAGAGACTGCCTGGCAGTGTTATGGGCAGTCAAGAAGTTACGGCCATATATTGAGGGTACTCGATTTTCGGTCATAACGGATCACGCATCTTTGTTGTGGGTATACAATTTAGAAGACCCAACCGGCAGATTGGCTCGATGGGCCGCAAGATTACAGCAATACGAGTTCGATATTATTCACAGAAAAGGTAAGGAACATCTTTTGCCAGATTTGCTGTCACAATCGGTGCCAGTTGTCGATTGCGTATTGGGTGCGATTAAAACTCACTGTGGAAATCACTGGTATAATAAAGTTAAGAATGCAGTCTAGATATGACTGCTATCCTGCTAAATATCCTAACTGGAAGTGTGAAGCATTCTCGTCCTAAAGCGATGCCTGAAGATTTTTGGAAACAAGTAGTAGCTAAATCGAGTAGGCAAGAATTGTTATACCAGGCGCATGATGTACCTACTTCAGGCCACCGGGGTGTCAAGAAAATATACGAGCGTCTAATACCAAAATATTACTGGCCAAAAATGAGAGCAGATGTATCTTCTTATATCAAAAGATGTACCACTTGTCAAGCAATGAAGTCTGTACTTCAAAAACCAGCAGGGCTTATTGCTTTCCGTTCGAAAGTTAGTAAATCATGGGAATTCATTAACATAGAGCTTATCGATCCTTTGCCCCGATCTATTAAAAGATATAAATATATCTTTACAGTTGTGGATCAATTTTCGAAATACCCCATGTTGTTCCCTTTGAGAAGAGCTTGTCGGTCGATAGAACTACCTACATCCACATTCACTTGGATACAGACAGGTACCGCATCCGACACCTCCTTGCTACAAAAATAATTTCCAGGATATGATTGGGTGGCTGCACAGCAATTGCCACCAGCGATCAGTCGGCTAGGAGTAGTCCTTGCCACCCACATTCCTTCATTGCTTTTTAAGCTGTGCATATATCCTCATGAAGATAGACCAGACAGACGGACGGACAGTAAAGAAAAGAGCTGGTACGTGTGACTGCAGACGGACGGACAGACAAAATCTACAGGGGCTTCCTCCTTCTGGTGGTACCTGAAAGGCTGGAAAGAACCCAATTTTATGTGATTGAATACTATAAGATAAGAAGAACAAAAGACCTCAGCAACGCCGAACAAGTACTAACTCACCCGGAGAGTTTTCAACGCTGGCAGATAAACGATGGAGAGAGAGTGAGAGAGCTGAGAGGGGTCTTCGATGTTGCTGAGACCCCGGCTTTGGGTAATATTGGGCCCAAACGCCCCCATCCACCCTAGCTAAGCCTCCAAAGCCGTATCAAAATGCTCAGCACCATAGTATGTATGTGTGTTACGGAATTACCTCACCTTGTTGATACGTCAGCCTCCTCCCTCCAGTTTGCGGTATCTATCTACTAATTTTTTCCTTTTACCTATAGTGTGCTGCAAAATATGAGGAACGAAACTAAGGATGAAACGCAAGAGACACGCAGGTAATTGAACGTCTTCGTGATTTTAATTTCTTCATCTTTATTAAATTCCCCTTTTTGTTTCTTTTCTTTTTTTTAATTACTTCTCCGCTTTCTTTTGACTTTTCGCCGCTATGGCTCTTTACACATGCTTTATTAGCTAACGTAATACTAAGACTAATTTCTACTAACTGGCTTAAGATTAATGGAGCTTATCTGATTAAAACCATAAGTAATGTGGATATAGATACATATAAGAGCCTGTACGTGTTTACACGCGGGCCCTCCTGGAATTAGTTATGTACGTAATAAGACCTAAGTTATGAGAGTAATTGTATGCTAATACGCAAATTACAATAAGACAAAAAAAATCATAGACTTACTTAGTTGTGAAAGTGAGACAGTGTGCAATCATGTTTGACAAACGTTATGAAAGGAGTCCCTCGCTGGCTGTTAGGAGATGTTGAGATGCACCCTTATTTGACCGTATCCGATGTTTCAACGGTTCTGTCCGGCTCAGCTCACGTGTACTTAGGTGGGCACATTGGCCTCTTTTTTATTATTGAATTTGCTATAATACTTTTTCTTTCTTTTTTTTCTCTTCTTTTCTTTCTTTTACTTCTAATCCACTGGCAAGAGTACTGAATGTTCAAAAGAAAATGAAACTGTCTTTAAGTTCAAATAATCCCTACTGACTCCGCTTGAGTTCATTACCGCGGGCCTTTCCACTAATGCCATAAATCCTCTTTAAATGTTCAGGAGGAACTATTAACGCCAACCACAATTATATAAATTAACTTCAAATTTTCAGGAGGAAATATTGACGACGGCACTTTATATGAATGCGGGTAAGCACACTTTGAGAATCACGCTGCACTTTCCCTTCATATTTGCAGGAAGAAATGTGAATGTCAACAACTTAAATCAGGTTGCACTTTTCCACTAATTAAATAAATTTCTTTTTACTTTCAGGAAGAAATACTACTATCAACGATTGAAATTAAATGCAGGTAGGCGAACCTTACATCATCTTGCACTTTTCCCCTAATTAAATAAAATTCCTCTTTACTTTCAGGAAGAAATGCTACAATCAACGATTGAAATTAAATGCAGGAAAATGAACCTTACATCATCTGACACTTTTCCACTAGTTAAAAAAATTTCCTTTTTACTTTCAGGAAGAAATGCTAATACCAACGATTGAAATTAAATGCCGGTAAGCGAATCTTAAATCATGTTGCACTTTTCCACTAATTAAATAAATTACCTTTTTACTTTCAGGAAGAAACGCTAATGTCAGCAATTGAAATTAACGCAGGTAAGCGAACCGTACATCATGTTGCACTTTTCCACTAATTATATAAATTTCCTTTGAATTTCCAGGAGGAATTGTTACTGTCCAACACTGGAATTACTTCAGGTAAGCACCTTTATGACGTATGGAGCTTTTCCACAAATTAAATAAATTTCCTTTATATTTTAGGAAGAAATGCTGATGTCAGCAACTGAAACTAAATGCAGGTAAGGGAATCTTAACTCATGTTACACTTTTCCACTAATTATATCAAATTCCAATCATGTTGCACTTTTCAACTAATTAAATAAATTACCTTTGAATTTTCAGGAGGAAATGTTAATGTCTAACACTGAAATTACTTCAGGTAAGCACCTTTGTGACGTATGGAGTTTTTCCACAAATTAAATAAATTTTCTTTATATTTTAGGAAGAAATGCTGATGTCAGCAACTGAAACTAAATGCAGGTAAGGGAATCTTAACTAATGTTACACTTTTCCACTAATTATATCAAATTCCTATCATGTTGCACTTTTCAACTAATGAAATAAGTTCCCTTTGAATTTTCAGGAGGAAATGTTAATGTCCAACACATAATTACTTCAGGTAAGCACCTTTATGACACCCTCGAATAATCATCGTCCCGCTATCATAAGCACGAAACAAAAGCGGAAACAAAATTCCACCAACAACACGACAGCACAGGTGAGTCGACGTGAGCTTTAGCCAACCACGCCTTTCAATTCCTCGACCGAATCTTACACGCGTATCGCACGCAACCGCGATTTAACAAAAAAAAAAACAACTTTCAAAAGAGAAAATCCCAAAAACGGCGAAGCAGGAAAAGCGCAAAGAATTTTCACCGGCGTTCATGTACCACACAATTTAGAGTTTTTCGTTTGAAAATGATTTATTATCTGGACTTACATGCTGGTATGTATAGATATGTTTTCTTTTGGGATTTTTTTTCTTTTATTTGCAGGATTGATAAAATATGGATAGGTAGCATAGGGCTTCTTCTCAAACATGTATAACTTTATTTTTGAGGGTTTTTGTTTATATGGAGAAGTAGGTAGCATAGGGCTACTTCTCGCAAATATCTACTTTTTCACCCCTTTTCAGGTACCCTGCGGGCCTTTCTATACAGAAGGTAGAGAGGCCGACAAATTAAAAAGAACGCAAGCTTTACAACGAATATGGTGTGAAAGGACAAATCAAGAGATAAAATCTATGCTTCGAGCGTACGTAGCGCAAAACCATCGCGTATGGGATTCATATTTCTGCAAAATCGGCTGCGCGATTCGGACGTCTAGGCATAAACGACGAAGTTAACGCCGTATTTCATAAACTTCGGTCGGGAAATGTCTCTATCTGTAGAGAGTATAAGAGTTCTGGGAACGTGGAGAACGCTGATCTGCGTTAACGTTCAAAGGCACTAGAGGACGTTGGAAAAGACGTTCAACAGAGACTGCTGAAAGCTGCGAAAGCATCTAAACATAATTACGACCTAAGTAGACGCGATCGTAAATTCTATATGAATGATGTAGTCTGGCGGAAAAATTACGTCCTATCAGACGCCGCTCAATATTTTAACGCTAAGCTAGCACCTAAATACGTAGATCCATTCAGGGTGGTTAAAGATGTTTCACCATGGACTTAAGAGCTGAAAATATGAATGGGAAAGGTGCTGGAACCTGGCACTCCAAAGACCTGAAGCCTTTTCAATCGGATGAAAGGGATAATTGAAATATTACTCATCTTATCACGTTAAAATCATTTCTTTTATTTTTATTTTTTTTTGTACACAATAGTTTTATTCTAAATAGCGTACAATTATTTTTAGATTCATATATATATTTCTAGTATCTCACAATTTTTTGTTATAAGTGAACCTATAGAGTATTGGGAGCGAAAAAATTTATTGGAATGGTATGAATTTCAGCGAAATTTCGCGGAAGTAAAGGTACTTTCACATTAAACACAAGAATCGAAAAAATGTAAACCGAAAAACTCAATTTATTCCACTTTAAAACAAGATTTTTGCTCCAATGATTAATAAAATCATGGGAAATAGGACAAACTAATAATTTTACTAATATAATAGTATAATTATCTTAGAATTTTTAAGAAAACACAACTTTTATGATTTATCGGACGAATTTTTCCACCGAAAAAGTTTTTCGGCCGATAAAACATAAAAGTTGTGTTGTTCTTCAAAATCTGAAATAAATATAACTATTTTCTGAGTAAAATTCTTAGTTTATCATATTTCTCTGGATTTTATTAATCATTGGAACAAACAACTTGTTTTAAAGTGGAATAAATTGAGTTCTTCGGTTTTCACATTTCTGTTCTTGTTTTTGATGTGAAAGTGCCTTAAGGGAGGGAATAATGTGTGTTTTTTTGGGGATGCTGGAATTAGAAACGGTAAAGGGGTTAATATAAATATGAATTAAAAAAAACAATTACAAATTACATACTTACTTTAAGTGTGCATTGCCCTTATATGTACAAAATCTATTGCATTAATTCTGCCCGACAAACTTTTATATTGCAGATATAGACCTATCCGTATGCATCTCGTTCCACACAATTCCGCGAGGTGGCATTCCTGCAGCCAGGGCTTAGGCGCAGGCAATTCATCCTAAGAAGAAGAAGAAGAAGAAGAAGAAGAAGAAGAAGAAGAAGAAGAAGAAGAAGAAGAAGAAGAAGAAGAAGAAGAAGAAGAAGAAGAAGAAGAAGAGTTAGATACGAGCGTTATAGAAGAAAAATGGGGCCAGCATTACTTACTTTCGAAACTAAAGGCCAAGGCGACAAGGACCCTCGGAACCGGAGTCAGTACAGCAAACTGTTAGGAATTATTTAACTGCACGGATCTTCTTCTGTCAGTTTAGTGACCTAATGTGAACAATGTTATTTCTCATGGCATGCTGTAGACATACATACCTATCATTACGTAGACCTTAAAATTGTAATCAATAGTTGAGCCCCTTGTAACTTCTCCTTATGAGCTGTTAATTTCACATTTAGCCGGAAATACGGCAAGAAGAAAGAAACCCTACTTACCGAAAATTCTAATTAATATTTAAGCCATAGTTAAGTCAAATGAAATGAAATTGTAATCGCAGAGCCACCCAGCCCCTTCACAAAAAAAGAAAAAAAAACTAGACACAAAATAGACCACGCGAACCTCTTCCTTACGGGATAGTTTAGGAAACAGAGAACCAATCCACCAGAAAGTGGGAGATGCATTCCAGGCTGCTTATAGGAAATCCTCAGAATTATCAAAAAAAAAAAGAACGAAATAACCTTAAATTAATAATAATAATTACTACTAAAGTATAACTAAGCTCTAACAAGCAATATCGAAGCTTCACTTAAATAATTATAGTGGTGACTTGTAACAAAAGTCCATATAATTTACGATTAAATGATAAATAATAACGAATACTAACAAAGTTAAGGGGAAAAGTGTGAAATCAAAAGAATGATGGCTAATTAATATTATAAATAAACCGTGGATTATAATAAAATAATGCAAATTTCAACTAAAACAAACTCTCTCAAGATAAATGACAGAAAGATGAAAATTTTTGCAGTCTGGGCAATGTGCACTTCAGACTAGTGTAATGAACGGTCACGCCAAATTGGCCAAAGTGTCTTACTCAGAAAACGCACACCGGCTAAACCGAATGACAGAACTAAAACAAGTGAAGGGGGAGTGAAAAAAAATGAACTGTTTCCGGCTTCTTGAAGTACACTCCGCGAGACACAGTCGATCCAAAAACGTAAAATCTGAAGAAAACTTAATAAAACAATAAAATCCAACAAAATAATAATGTTTTATAGTAAAACAATAAAGTCAAAAGAAAACCAGTGAAAACAGAAGGAATGAATTTAGGTTAATTTACACGGTAGAGACAGCAGAAAGGAGTTACAACAAAAAGAGGGAATCTAAAGGAAAAATAATTATTAAAAGAAAAGGAAAGAGGAATCAGGAAGGAGTCTGGAAGCAGATCCATCCGGGAAGTCTCATAAACAAATCGCAAAGCGAAAGGAGGCTGACCCGCATGGGACGGAGGTTCATAAGGTTTACAAGTTGAGTATATTTGGAATATAATTCTCCACACGTTACGCATTGGATTCCGGATAATAGTTTCCAAAACCTTCCGTTATTTTTTTATTTATATTTATAATTTCCAATATGTAACTTTAGTCATTTGAACATATATATATTCGATCTAAGTTTGTGGTGTTAGAATACAATCACTACGGCACAAAGCTTTGGCTGGTTGGGGACGGCGAAGTGTTGTCTTTTTGTTTTGCGGCTGATAGGCCACTTGCACGGGAATTGTCGTATTACTTATTTCGAGTTATAAAGGGACAAATAGACAGTATCCTATTAGTTTAATTGGTTTTGCAACCTTAGTTCGTATTGATCAATTATTTTCGAATTTATTGTGTCACGTTGTATAATTGCTTTGAAATCATATTGAATAAAGAGAATACCAGTAATATTGAGCGGAGGGTAGTTCTTTAGCGTTAATAGCATCGTCTTTCAGGTTTCGTGATTTAACCTTCTTCGTGTAAAAGATCACGTGGCGCCCAATTTGTGTGAACCACTTAACCTCAGCCTATAGATCCACCCCATCTCCTGCGCTAGCAGATACGCACCGAAGTGGGCGTTTGTAAGAGGTAGTATGTAGGTAGAGGTAGGAGGTAGAGATATATCAAAAAAAAGTTTAAGATCTTTACAAAAAAATTTTTACGCTGGCAATGAACCCGTTCAATTCAACTCTGATTTAAACTCCATTGTTGCAGTATATCTTTGGGGATACATTTTTAATTTATGCTACCTGCTGTAGATAGAGTTAAGGCAGCGCTCTCAGGGTAGATTGCCAACTAAGTTTTCTGAGTCGACTCCTTATTTGGTCACATGATATATATTGATAAGGATAATCCTACCTGTTCAGAATCCCCGAGGAAGACAAACGGCAATCAAATTATTTACTCAAGTGGAATGTATCAGTTGTTTTTTGTTTTAGTATGTATTTGCCCAAGCCGGTACACTTAAAATCATTAATCATTATATCAATGAGCCATCCCAATACATGATTGGGAAGACATGAATTACAGAAACAGTGAATTCTTGCACACACTAAGTAATAAGTATATAGGACTATAGGTTCGCCTAACTGAAGTCAATTTCAGGTAAAATAGGATTTTTTTTCCTCTCAGCATTATTTAACAAGTATCAGCCGGCACTTTGATTCCTATGGTACGATTTAATTCGATTTGCATTAAGATCGGGCATAGATTAGCTTTGGGCTTAAAGCCAGCTTATATACATATACATATAAACATACCATCTTGGTTCCTGTCAATCGCAAGCAGCTTGCTTTTGCAATTTCAATAGCATATTAGCACCGAATGTTGCCTAGCTTGATTTCCAGGTAACATCTACCTGGAATAAATTTCATCGTCATCAGAAACTGAGTTTGGGTTGAAGGTTGACTCGGATTCGCCACAATCCTATGAAATGGAAGGTAGATGATGATTCGGCTATCGTCATCGCAGAATTTTACAAGCTTCAAGCTCGCTCAAGTACCCTCCAGGTACACGTATTTACATAATAACATATTACAGCCGCTTGTGTACTAGGGTACACAGGTACACAGGTGCTGGAGATCAAGTCATCATTAAACAGATTAGCTTTTAAGGAAATCATCCTAGTGTACATAGTAAGTGACCAAAAAGGAAAACGGAGAATTTTTATTTGTCTCCTTTGTATAAAGCAGCCGATAGACGTTAATTATTCTACGTAGTATATGGAGCCATTGCGTGTTAGATAGATAAGAATAAGTATCATCCGGTGAATACACTGTTGAGTGGCAAGTAAAATAGTGTAAGCGTGTTAAGGGAATTCGTCTTGGGAATTTTATAATAATAATTTAAGGTTTATACAAAGAAAGTATAGTGGAATATACCTATTAAGACGTACTAACTCCTTCTATAGTGCGTGTTGGGAAGGCATTTGCGGATGCGCAAGTCTGCCATAGTTTTGGCTTTGATCCGCTGAGAAGTAGATAGTCTGAATGTCAATGTGTGGCTGAGCATAAGCAGTAAATAGATACCAGATACAAAGTAATTTCGATATTCATCCACAGCTGATCAAGACATGAGTGAATAATCTTCAAGAGCAATTAATAGGAAAAAGGAATTAATATCTATCGTTGGCAGCCCAGACCAGAAGTCATTAAGGGCAATTTTTGTTTAGTTCTACGGTGCACTGGGAGACTATTTCACCCAGGTATAATTATTCTTGTAGAAGGTAAAGCCTACTTAATGTACTATGAAGGTACTTATAATTAGTTCGGATAGACTCTATGATTCACAAATTTTCGGGGTTGTGTTTACATAAAGTCGTGGAATTTGTGACAGTGTCAAGGTAAATGTTGAGTAGGGCTGCAATCGTTTTCTGTCAATGATTATTTCAGTTCTCGGCAACTATTTTGAGAAAAACAATTAGGTATTTTCCATTTTCACGAATTTAATCTTGGTCAGCGATAAAGTACTGTAGAATTTCAGATGAATCTTCTTTTTTTGTATTTAGAATAGGATCGGGAAAAAGCGAACATTCTACAGTAATCAATTACTGATTTTGGGAAGTTTTCAAGTTTTTGTTATTGTCGACGTTATTGGGTGGTTTTGAAGTTTACGTTATAACTTTTATGATTGGAGCGACCCATAAAGCTTTTAGCGTACCTGTGTTATCGGTTGAAATCATTTTTGGGACACTTTTGCCTACTATCAAATCCTGTTAGTACGGTGTTAAGTTGAATTGTCGTGTTACTTAACTGTGGCACGTTGCTGTTTTGACTTATCGGATAATCATGGAGATTAATCGATTGAACCAGGATGAATTGCTGTATGAAGTAACGATAAGGGGTTTGTCACAAGGATAGGTCGATGATATGAGAGCTTTTTTACGCTTGGCGAGGAAGGTGGAAAGTGCAGGGCGTAGTATGATAGTTGACCCTTACCCCTTCGAGTTTAGTGAAGATTTGGAGGCGGTAAGTAATAAGGAGGAAGAAATCAAGTTGTATAATTTTTCCGGCGATAATGCATCCTCTGATTATCGTAAGATCCAAACAAAGATAGAATGGGCTTTGGGTAGGCTCAATCGGGCAAAAGCATAAGGGGCTGATGAAATTAAACAGAAAGAACAGACGCGTGCGACACTCACTTTAGCTCTTGGGCCTCTATACATGAAAGCAGATGAAGAAAGCGTAGAAGATGATTCATCCGACGAAGCAGCTGAGTTGTCAATGGAAGCAACGATTGTTTCTCAAGCACGTACTCGCGTAGCATTGCACAAGTGGGATGTCAAATTCTCTGGTGAACAAGGGAAATCGGTCAACTCTTTTCTTAAAAGAGTAAATGAACTAGCAGAAACTAGGGGAATAAATAAGCGACAGCTTTTCCGCTCTGCTCTAGACTTGGTCAATGGGAGAACATTAATATGGTACCGTGCAAACAAATCGAAATTCCAGTCATGGGCAGATTTGATTAGAGAGTTAAAAAATAATTTCTGCCTGCCGACTATGACGATAGACTGCTGGAAGAAATCAAAACGAGGACTCAGGGCAAAGATGAGACAATGGGTATGTACATAGCGATGATGGACAATATGTTTGAACGCCTAACCGACCCGCTTACGGAACAGCAGCAAATAAAAATTCTTAAGAGGAATATATGCCCGTTCTATCAAACTCAGCTGGGCCTAACCAATATAAATTCAGTACAGAGATTAGTAGAATTAGGTAGGATGCTTGAATCAATTCGCTCGTCAGTCAAAGCGTTCGTACCTCTACCGTCTAGGTGAAATAATCAATTGCTTGAGCCGGAATTGGCGTATATAGGCATAGGACATTTTGCTAGACGCTGTCCAAGGAATGTTAAGTGCTATGGATGTGGAAACGGGGGTGTAATAAGACCCAATTGACCAAGATATCGCCGCGATGGGTAAGCAAACGGTAGTCGTAGTACAAATCAGCCATCGACTTCGGAAAACGGGGCGGACCTCGCAATTAAGCGGCAAAGCGAGTTCTCCGCTGTTAGTCGCACGATCTAAAAGTCATAGGCAAAAATGTGTACAGCAAAATGCGGATGCTTTACGCACCTTGGTGGATTACAGATTTGCTAAAGCAAATAATGATGTACGTCCGCATTTGAATATATCGATATTCGGTACAATATTTCGTGTATTGTTGGATTCGGGAACATCACGTACGATTGTGGGAGGCAAAGATTGGGATCTACTGAAGAAATTAAAAATACCGATTAAGCGAACGGGATCCACCCGGTGAACTTGGCGAATGGAGTTGTTATTAGTGTGTTGGGCGAAATTAGTATACCAATTGAGTTAGAGAATCGTGTAAAGGTGTGCGACGTGTTGGTTATTCCGGAACTTCCGCATTATATTATCTTGGTTATAGATTTCTGGCGCGATATGTGTATTCAAGTTGACTTCAAAAGGAACTCGTGGCGGTTCGAAGAGATAGACGGAGAAGCTCAGATATGTGCATTGCAAGACGGGTCCAAATTATCTTCAACACAGAGAATAGATTTGGAGGAGACTATTGCTAAAGCAAAACTTAAAATGGGTACGGGATTAGGTTGTACTAATCAGGTAAAGCACGTGATAGAGACTGACTCAAAACCGATAAAACAACGCTATTACAAGGTATTGCGAGCTATCCAAAAGGTAACTAACGATGAATTAGACAGTATGTTGGAGGAGGGTGTAGTTGAGTTATCGAATAGCGCGTGGGTTTCTCCCATCGTGCTAGTAAAGAAAAAGATGGACACTACCGCTTTTGTGTTGACTTTCGCAAGCACAGTAAAGTCACCAAAGAAGATGCCTATCTTTTACCCTACGTATCTGCGACGCTAGACAGGCTTAGAGATGTCGTGTCCCTAGGTAATCAACCACTTAATTCTCAACAAATTCACTACATTTATTTAATTCACTGATATCACTAACTTAACTTTAACTTAATCTAACTATTACCGCCGACCCACCGCTGTTTAATTGTAACCCGAACTGACCACACCAATTCAGGTACGCACCTCGAAAACTTGCACACGGAAATCGGAAGTAGAATATGACCCTCAATATAAGGTAATTATGATGCGGTAATATTCTACAACCGATGACGAGAACTACTGGCAAATGTCACCGATAGCAAGCAGCTGTGCTGTTGTAAACAAAACGGGCAATGACCGTGATCTATGGGAAGTAGCATGTTTAGTCACTGCCGCTGTAATGTAAACAATCATTACATTATTTAGCAATAAGCGCACACCTTACTGTGCGAAGTAATGTGTTCCGCTATTGCTTCCTACTTTACTACCGGTACACTTGCCATGCTCTTGCTTCCGTGAACCACCAGACTGGGCCACAACAGAGATACCAAATATATGTCTTCATTAGATATAAAGTCTGCCTTCTGGCAAGTGCCCCTCGAGGAAAAATCCAAACAGTATGCGGCCCTTACTGTACCAGGAAGTGGGTTGTTTCAATTTTGTCGGATAAGCTGCACAAGGCAGGATTAGTTATTAACTACGACAAATGTAAGTTTTGTAGACCAGAATTAAAACATCTAGGATACGTAGTAGGCGAGCACGGTTTGCCAGTTGATCCGGAAAAGGTCCGTTGTATATTAAACATCGCGTCTCCCAAGAACGTCTCCGAAGTTCGTAGATTTGTAGCGATAATAGCATGGTATAGACGGTTCGTCCCACATTTCTCCACATTGATTGCCCCGATCTCCGATTTACTGAAGAAAAAAAATAATTTTTTTTGGATGGGCGAGCGCGAAGCATCTTTTCAGAATGTTAAAAATCTCCTAGTTAGTGCGCCTATACTATGTTGCCCAGACTTTAGTCACCGTTTTATAATACATACCGACGCCTCTGGCTATGGTATTGGTGCCGTTTTAACGCAGAAAATCGAAGGAGAGGACAACATTATAGCTTATCTAAGTCGTTCATTGAACAGGTGCGAGCGAAATTACTCGACAACTGAAAGAGACTGCCTGGCAATGTTATGGGCAGTCGAGAAGCTACGGCCATATATTGAGGGTACTCGATTTTCGGTCATAACGGATCACGCATCTTTGTTGTGGGTACACAATTTAAAAGACCCAACCGGCAGATTGGCTCGATGGGCCGTAAGATTGCAGCAATACGAGTTCGATATTGTTCACAGAAAAGGTAAGGAACATCTTTTGCCAGATTTGCTGTCACAATCGGTGCCAGTTGTCGATTGCGTATTGGGTGCGATTAAAACTCACTGTGGAAATCACTGGTATAATAAAGTTAAGAATGCAGTCTAGATATGACTGCTATCCTGCTAAATATCCTAACTGGAAGTGCGAAAACGACGTCCCATTTAAGCATTCTCGTCCTAAAGCGATGCCTGAAGATTTTTGGAAACAAGAAGTAGCTAAATCGAGTAGGCAAGAATTGATATACCAGGCGCATGATGTACCTACTTCAGGCCACCGGGGTGTCAAGAAAATATACAAGCGTCTAATACCAAAATATTACTGGCCAAAAATGAGAGCAGATGTATCTTCTTATATCAAAAGATGTACCACTTGTCAAGCAATGAAGTCTGTACTTCAAAAACCAGCAGGGCTTATTGCTTTCCGTTCGAAAGTTAGTAAATCATGGGAATTCATTAACATAGAGCTTATCGATCCTTTGCCCCGATCTATTAAAAGATATAAATATATCTTTACAGTTGTGGATCAATTTTCGAAATACCCCATGTTGTTCCCTTTGAGAAGAGCTTGTCGGTCGATAGAACTACCTACATCCACATTCACTTGGATACAGACAGGTACCGCATCCGACACCTCCTTGCTACAAAAATAATTTCCAGGATATGATTGGGTGGCTGCACAGCAATTGCCACCAGCGATCAGTCGGCTAGGAGTAGTCCTTGCCACCCACATTCCTTCATTGCTTTTTAAGCTGTGCATATATCCTCATGAAGATAGACCAGACAGACGGACGGACAGTAAAGAAAAGAGCTGGTACGTGTGACTGCAGACGGACGGACAGACAAAATCTACAGGGGCTTCCTCCTTCTGGTGGTACCTGAAAGGCTGGAAAGAACCCAATTTTATGTGATTGAATACTATAAGATAAGAAGAACAAAAGACCTCAGCAACGCCGAACAAGTACTAACTCACCCGGAGAGTTTTCAACGCTGGCAGATGAACGATGGAGAGAGAGTGAGAGAGCTGAGAGGGGTCTTCGATGTTGCTGAGACCCCGGCTTTGGGTAATATTGGGCCCAAACGCCCCCATCCACCCTAGCTAAGCCTCCAAAGCCGTATCAAAATGCTCAGCACCATAGTATGTATGTGTGTTACGGAATTACCTCACCTTGTTGATACGTCAGCCTCCTCCCTCCAGTTTGCGGTATCTATCTACTAATTTTTTCCTTTTACCTATAGTGTGCTGCAAAATATGAGGAACGAAACTAAGGATGAAACGCAGGAGACACGCAGGTAATTGAACGTCTTCGTGATTTTAATTTCTTCATCTTTATTAAATTCCCCTTTTTGTTTCTTTTCTTTTTTTTAATTACTTCTCCGCTTTCTTTTGACTTTTCGCCGCTATGGCTCTTTACACATGCTTTATTAGCTAACGTAATACTAAGACTAATTTCTACTAACTGGCTTAAGATTAATGGAGCTTATCTGATTAAAACCATAAGTAATGTGGATATAGATACATATAAGGGCCTGTACGTGTTCACACGCGGGCCCTCCTGGAATTAGTTATGTTCGTAATAGGACCTAAGTTATAAGAGTAATTGTATGCTAATACGCAATTTACAATAAGAAAAGACAAAAAAAATCGTAGACTTACTTAGTTGTGAAAGTGAGACAGTGTGCAATCATGTTTGACAAACGTTATGAAAGGAGTCCCTCGCTGGCTGTTAGGAGATGTTGATGATGCACCCTTATTTGACCGTATCCGTTGTTTCAACGGTTCTGTCCGGCTCAGCTCACGTGTACTTAGGTGGGCACATTGGCCTTTTTTTTATTATTGAATTTGCTATAATGCTTTTTCTTTCTTCCTTTTTTTTCTTTTCTTTTCTTTCTTTTACTTCTAATCCACTGGCAAGAGTATTGAATGTTCAAAAGAAAATGAAACTGTCTTTAAGTTCAAATAATCCCTACTGACTCCGCTGGTGTTCATTACCTCGGGCTTTTCCACTAATTCCATAAATCCTCTTTAAATGTTCAGGAGGAACTATTAACGCCAACCACAATTATATAAATTAACTTTAAATTTTCAGGAGGAAATATTGACGACGGCACTTTATATGAATGCAGGTAAGCACACTTTGAGAATCACGCTGCACTTTCCCTCTAATTATATAAATTTCCTTCATATTTGCAGGAAGAAATGTGAATGTCAACAACTTAAATTAGGTTGCACTTTTCCACTAATTAAATAAATTTCCTTTTACTTTCAGGAAGAAATACTACTATCAACGAATGAAATTAAATGCAGGTAGGCGAACCTTACATCATCTTACACTTTTCCACTAATTAAATAAATTTCCTCTTTACTTTCAGGATGAAATGCTACAATCAACGATTGAAATTAAATGCAGGAAAATGAACCTTACATCATCTGGCACTTTTCCACTAGTTAAAAAAATTTCCTTTTTACTTTCAGGAAGAAATGCTAATACCAACGATTGAAATTAAATGAAATAAATATAACTATTTTCTCAGTAAAATTCTTAGTTTATCATATTTCTCTGGATTTTATTAATCATTGGAACAACCAACTTGTTTTAAAGTGGAATAAATTGAGTTTTTCGGTTTTCACATTTCTGTTCTTGTTTTTGATGTGAAAGTGCCTTAAGGGAGGGAATAATGTGTGTTTTTTTGGGGATGCTGGAATTAGAAACGGTAAAGGGGTTAATATAAATATGAATTAGAAAAAACAGTTACAAATTACATACTTACTTTCAGTGTGCATTGCCCTTATATGTACAAAATCTATTGCATTAATTCTGCCCGACAAACTCTTATATTGCAGATATAGACCAATCCGTATGCATCTCCTTCCACACAATTCCGCGAAGTGGCATTCCTGCAGCCAGGGCTTAGGCGCAGCCAATTCATCCTAAGAAGAAGTAGAAGAAGAAGAAGAAGAAGAAGAAGAAGAAGAAGAAGAAGAGGAAGAGTTAGATACGAGCGTTATAGAAGAAAAGTGGGGCCAGCATTATTTACCTTCGAAACTAAAGGCCAAGGCGACAAGGACCCTCGGAACCGGAGTCAGTACAGCAAACTGTTAGGAATTATTTAACTGCACGGATCTTCTTCTGTCAGTTTAGTGACCTAATGTGAACAATGTTATTTCTCATGGCATGCTGTAGACATACATACCTATCATTACGTAGACCTTAAAATTGTAATCAATAGTTGAGCCCCTTGTAACTTCTCCTTATGAGCTGTTAATTTTACATTTAGCCGGAAATACGGCAAGAAGAAAGAAAACCTACTTACCGAAAATTCTAATTAATATTTAAGCCATAGTTAAGTCAAATGAAATGAAATTGTAATCGCAGAGCCACCCAGCCCCCTCACAAAAAAAGAAAAAGAAAAAAAAACTAGACACAAAGTAGACCACGCGAACCTCTTCCTTACGGGATGGTTTAGGAAACAGAGAACCAATCCACCAGAAAGTGGGAGATGCATTTCAGGCTGCTTATAGGAAATCCTCAGAATTATCAAACAAAACAAAGAACGAAATAACCTTAAATTAATAATAATAATTACTACTAAAGTATAACTAAGCTCTAACAAGCAATATCGAAGCGTCAGTTAAATAATTATAGTGGTCACTTGTAACAAAAGTCCATATAAAATTTGATTAAATGATAAATAATATCGAATAATAACAAAGTTAAGGGGAAATGTGTGAAATGAAAAGAATGATGGATAATTAATTTTATAAATAAACCGAACTAAAACAAACTCTCTCAAGATAAATGACAGAAAGATGAAAATATTTGCAGTACAAAAATTTATACCGAGAAATTTTTTTTATTATATTGAATAGATTACTTCAACACGAAATAAACATCATCCTCCATGTGGTTGGCAAAACCTCGAGTAATTACCTCGTGTAATTGCCCCCATCGAGTTGAGATGTAGCCCATTCCTGTTTTGAATGAATTATTGCTCATTGAGATGAAATCCATCTTCCCGAAATGACCGGAATCATTGAGATGGTTAGATATCCTTATTCCAGGGATCAATGAGATAATTAGATCTCCTTAAGCCATATATCAAATGGGATGAGCTATGTTACACGTTAAGATTGGATGAATTCACAAGGACGGACAACATCCATTAACATGAAAATTTTAGTATTATTTATTATTACTTGTTTATACAGTTCTACTTATAGGATGAACAAATTCGTTACTTATAGATACAGTTTTTTATGGATAAAAAATTTTTGGATACATAAGTTTTAGATTAATAATTTCTTTATTCTATATTAATTGGTCTAAACAATTTTGTTATGAACAATTCGTTATTAAGATAGACATTCTATCATTATTTGGATAGATATTTCTATTATTATTGGGATAGATAATTTGTTGTGTTTGTAATTGGAATCTCAGAATCTCCGAATCTCCATGTAAAAAATCCATTCGTAACCCTGCTGTATAAGATCCTCCAAAGATCTATATACTTCGATGATACCATGTAGCCAGTAGGTCCAGTGGTGTGTCCAGTGTGTGCCTGGCTCCGTATGGTGCCCACCTGGTCAGTGGTTGCCAGTATACACCTGTTTGTCCAGTTGGCACCCGTTTAAGAAGGCAGAATTTTTGGAAATTGGAAAAAATTTTGTGGTTGTATGTATGTATCTGGTCTGATAAATATTCATCTGAGGCTAGATTTTGATTTGATAAACATTCATCTGACCTTTCGGTTCTATAAATATGTACCTGGTTATGTGTTTATATCGGGGTTGATTTGTTTATACAGGGGTTGATTTTGTGTGCTGTATTGTTGAGGGAACATTCGTACCGTCTTGCTATGGAACCTGTGAACTTATGTAAATTTATGCCGAATTGAGTTGAGGTTAAGGGATTCTATCCATGAGGTAAACACCTCTTTATGATCCATATGTGGGAATGTTGGATAGTGAATAGTTTGGAACGATACTTTTGGACGACATCCTTTATGATTCGCTATGAGTGATTATTTGATTGGTTAACTCTTTATATGTGATTAGTTTTATCTAACACCTTCTATGATTCGCTATGAGTGATTAATTGACGGGTTACTCTTTGAATGTGATGGATCAAATAGACCGCTTACACTTTATGTGTGATGGGTCAATGATATTTCTTACTCTTTGTGTAAAGGATCAAGCAGACCGATTATGTGTGATGGTTCAATTAGATCGCTTACTCTTCTCTGATGGATGTGTGATGGATCAATTAGACCGCTTACTTTTTATTTATGATGGATCAGTGTTAGTGCTTATTTCCTTTTTTATTTATATGTTATGGATACAATATGACTGCTTCAAATATGATGGATATATTAAAACTGCTGCAGAAGTAATGAATATGTTAAAACTGCTTCCCAAGTGACGGATCTATTTGCTTGCTTGAGGATCTGATCTGATTTCTATGTTTATTCTAAGTGTTCCGTGCATCAAACATTATGTCTCCTGTTGTTGTTCTTATATTCTTGGTGGCTGTTGTTGTTGTTCTTATACTCCTGGTGGCTGCTGTTGTTGTTGTTGTCATGATAATGGTTGCTGTTGTTATTGATATCGTACGCCCCTTTGATGTGTCTAATTCTATACGTTCATTTTCATTTATTTCTGTGTACCCAGGTCATTCCCGTGTATATTTATTTGTTGCTAAGTTCCTAATTTCAGTGTTCCTAAGTTCCTAAGTCATTCCCAAGTCTTTCCGGTCTTCTTATGTAGATTCGTGCCGTGGTTTGTATCATGGTATGTACTAATAGTTCTGTCTCCATAGCACTGTTGCCATGTGTGTGTTCATGGATATCTGCATGGATATGTGCGTCGATGACTGCGTGGTTATATGCATATATATAGATGGTGTTATATTGAATAATCTCATGAATGCTGATTATTTCGAAGATGTCCTGAATGTAAACATCCTCAGTCATTATTTGTGTGTCCGTATCATTGGTATCCCAATATAAAGGATACCATCATTAATAACATTATGTCCTCTATATCGATTAAGTTTTTTATTTATTATTGGTATTATCAATACCGTTAATGTCCTTTATATCGATTATATATAATACATTTTAAATACTTTACACCTTTGGTGTAGATGTCCTTTATGCTGGGATCGTTGATGAATTTTATGTCTTTTATAAGGGTTGTTCAGTCCTCACACATATATCACAAAATATGTTGAAATCCCACGTTGAATGTTCTCCTGTCAGCTTTAATGCAGCAAGAATCATAATAATCCCCCGATGTATCTACAGCTCGACGGTTAATCTAGCTAAAATACGAAAAAAGGGGACACAAAGTATCATTCAAATCAAATTATATAAAATAATAAAACACTTATCTAATCTTCATTTCACACAGTTTAACTCTAGGGAAGTTTGGTGAAAATTCGAAGTAAAAACATTGCACACATACTGCAGAACATCAGCTAATACTCCTAGAAATGATATTTCACCTAAAAACAATCAAAAGTCATCAATAAAATCAACAAATCAATATCAAAATGCAGCAAAGCATACTTACCTCCTAATATTTACATTTTGTGATGACAGCAAATGACATTACGTCAGCCAACTAACTGTCTGTGGTACATTCAGACATCGCATCAATCGTTGCTAGGGCAACACCAAGAGGGAAGAAGACGTAACTGGTTACAGCGGCTATATAAAGCCGACGAAATTCAGTAGATGGCACCATTCTTTTGGCAGAGTTGATCTGTATCAGAGCTAATCTAAGTAAAAAGAATCGTGCTTCCTACCTTTTTCCACAGAACATAATTCTGGTCAGGGATGACCTGAATTTCCTATCTTATTATACAGAAGATACTTCTGATCAGGGATAACCTGAGCTTCTTATCATTTTATACAGAAGATAATTCTGATCAGGGATAACCTGAGCTTATTATACAGAAGATAATTCTGATCAGGGATAACCTGAGCTTCTTATACAGAAGATAATTCTGATCAGGGATAACCTGAGCTTCACATCCCTTTACGCAGAATATACATCTGGTCAGACAAATCTGAGTCTGAATTTTTTCATAGAAGTTTTTTACTTCGTTGAGCCCACACGTACCATAATTCGGACCAGAGATAAATCTGAGTACCTGATTTGTCTATAGAATATTTTGCTGCCGGTGTGCTTAGACGTAGCACCCTTTTGAATTTATTTTAGAAAATTTTAGTTTATTCATAGAAGACTAACAATCTGCTTCTTCCTTCCTTTTCAGAATATATAATACAAGGGTGGTGGACTGCGTGGCCAATTTTATTTTTTCTTTGAATTTTTTTATTGTTGGACTTATTTTTTTATTTGAATTTGTTATTGGATTTTTATATTAGTTTGTAGGTTAGTTGTATATTGATTTGATATTGAATTTTTATTGTTATGAATTTTGTGATATTAGATTAAGCAAATTTAAGTATTTAATAAAATTTTATATTTGAAATCTAAAAAAAAACTGAGTTATCCTCTAAACCGGCTCTCCTCCCTCACGAACGAGACTAGATCTCACATTGGTCCTTCAAATCCGGATAAGTCAGTCGAATCAAATATAAAATTGAATACATTGCTTAATACTATCACGTGATTCAAGCCTCTCTATACAAAATGCCTACAGATGATGAAGGCAGTATATCTGACGCCGGGGACGAAACCATTAGCTCAATATTGGAGTTGGTTGAGTCTCAAAAAGAGGTCAACGATTTAATGGGAGACCTCTTTAGAAGGCATCAAAGAGAAGGTAAAAAGAAATCTGTCAAATCGACAGAAAAACGCCTACAAACGTTCACCGAATATAGGAAAGAATTCCAAACCTGGCATAGGGTAATTCAAAAGAGAGCGACAAAGGAAGATCGCAAATTAGAATATTTCACGAAAGAGATATTTAGTGATGTACAGGAGAATTATATTGAAAAAGCAGAAAGCATGGAAGAGGATATAGACAAACTAACACCAACGCCTGTCAACAATCCTCCTCAGACTCAGACATCACATGCTAGCACAAATTCATGTAATAATGAAAGACTCCCCAGAATTAAACTTCCCACCTTCAATGGAGAATACTCTACGTGGATTTCATTCCACGATTTATTTAATTCCGTTATATTCATAAAAACAATAATTTAAGGGACGTTGACAAATTGTATTTCTTAAAAACAAATCTAGTAGGAGAAGCTGAAAAGTTGCTCAGGCACTATGAAGTATGCGACGCAAATTATAAACCAGCCTGGCAGCTATTAAAGGAACGCTACTCAAACGAGCGGATCCGAGTCAACGTACAATTAAAGAAATTATTGTTTCTCCCAACCATAAGCCATGACACTGCCGACAATATTAAAAGGCTATTGGATAACATAACTGAGGCATTACTAGCATTACAAAATTTAGAAATAAAAACTGAGAATTGGGATCCAATAATAATATATTTAACGGCGTAAAAATTGCATCCAGACTCTCATCGATTATGGGAACAGAGCTTACATAGCATTCCTAGAGTCTCACGTCAGAACTCTGGAAATGATAGGAAGCAAAAATGTGTCGTCAAATACGACACAGAGAAAACCATTCTCACATAGAACAACGTATGGACTCTTAAACAATTCTAAGAATCCAGCGCCCCCACCTAATAAAACAAATTGCAGCCACTGCAAAAAGGACCATATAATTTTTCACTGTCCAACATTCCGAACTCTGACCACCCAACAGCGACATGAAGCTGTCACAAATAAGCATTTATGCAAGCATTGCGTACAACATCAAATTGTACAAGCAAAAAAAGATGTTATCATTGTAACAGAAATCACGACACACTGCTCCACTATAAGAAAAATCTCATAAGTAAATCACCTAATCAGCTCACTCAAAGGTCCAATGTGGAAACAAAGCAATACTCACCCATCGATAGAAATGATGAACAACAAGTTCAAAACTTTCTAACATTCAATATGAAGAGAGCACTACTCTCTACAGCTTTGAAAAATGTCACAGCACCATCTGGAATCACAATAGTGTTTAGAGCACTGATCGATTCCGGATCTCAAGTGTCTATTTTAACTGAGAGGGCCTTTAAGTGACTATAGCTTAAAGGACTCCCAACCACCCATCAACTGACTGGACTTGGTACAACGCCCACGAATACAGCGGTAAAACAGACCACAGTCATCATTCATTCACTACACACCAAGTTCAAAATTACAAGTAACATGCTCGTGATTAAAAAAATCACAGACTTGCTACCTACCAATACAATTAAAGTATCGAACTGGAGACACATTAGCAATCTCCCATTAGCAGATCCCACCTTTTTGATTCCAGGAGAAATTGACATTCTTCTTGGAGCAGATGTGTACGCCGCCATTATTAAAAATGGAATAAAAAGAGGATCTGACAATACACCCACAGCACAAAACACAGAATTGGGCTGGATTCTGGTTGGAGCAGTACCAGAATCAAAAAGCACTACCACCACCGTGCTATCCACCCACACCACCACAAACACTACGTTGGACGTTCAATTAAGAACATTTTTCGAACTCGAGGAATGTATTACCCAACCAAAATTAACACCAGAAGATCAACTCTGCGAACGACTCTATCACGAGACAACTAAGCGCTTACCCTCTGGCAAATATGAAGTAAACCTACCTTTCAAGACCAGAGATTCACCCGAACTTGGATAGTCCAGAAACATGGCTGTCAAACAATTTTTCCAACTAGAAAAAAGATTATCCAATAATCCAACAATGCACAAAATATTCAAGGAGTGCATAGATGAATACATTCACCTCGACCACATGAGGCCTATCACATTTACACCAACAGAAAGTACATCACACGACAACACTGCTTTCTATTATCTCCCACATCATGCGGTGCTCAAAGAGAGTACCACAACAAAACTCCTGGTTGTTTTTAATGCCTCAGCTCGTACATGGAATGGAAAATCATTAAACGAGCAGTTGTTAGTTGGACCTACAATCCACCCAACGCTATGGACCACCCTACTGAGATGACGCCTGTACAAATTTGCATTTACAGCAGACATAGAAAAAATGTACAGAATGATTCAAATGGCGCCACGACACCAGAATTATCAAAGAATAATCTGGAGAGACGTTCCAAATGAAAAATTAAAAGATTATATTCTGACCACGGTCACATTTGGAACTACACCAGCACCATATCTCGCCATCAGAACTCTACAGCAACTAGGAAAGGACGAAGCGATCAATCATCCGCGAGCATCTAAGAGCATCATGAGAGACTTCTACGTTGATGATCTGGTCTCAGGAGCACATACTTTGAATGAGGCACAACAACTACAACATGAACTCATTGAAGTTTTAGCAAAAGGGACATTCAACCTGCGCAAATGGACTGCCAACCATTATGATCTCTTAACTAATATACCATTAAATCATCGAGAGTTGAAAACAAACCTAGAATTTTAAGAACACGAGTCCATAAAAACTCTTGGCATCCATTGGTATCCAACCACAGACTGTTTTTCATTCAAAGTTAACATTCCTGAGCCAAAAACCACATATACAAAGAGAATAATATTATCCGAAGTCTCATCTCTTCGATGGCTAGCTCCTTCCATAATCACTGCAAAAATCTTAATTCAGAAACTTTCGCTCTCAAAATGCGATTGGGATGACGTTGTATTCACAGAAATATCCAGAGAGTGGAATTATTTTAAAAATCAATTACATGCAATTCAAGACATCCAGATTCCACGTTGGCTAGGCTACATGCCTAATTCAACAGATATGGAGCTCCATGGCTTTTGTGACGCATCCAACAATGCTTACTCAGCAGTTCTATATTTAAAAATACAGACAAACGAGGGCTCCAAAATAAAATTAATAACAGCGAAAACTAAGGTCGCTCCAATTAAACCAGTCTCAATTCCACGCTTAGAGCTATGTGGGGCTGTTCTGCTCTCTCGACTCATAAAACAAGTAACCATCGATTTGAAATTAGATAGAGTTAAACTAATAGCTTGGACAGATTCCAATATAGTCTTGTCATGGCTTCATAAATATCCCTCTACCTGGAAAACTTTCGTGGCCAATCGTATAACCGAAATACACGAAAATGTGGCACAAGCCTCTTGGAAACACGTCCCCTCCAAGGATAGTCCAGCGGATGTAGCATCAAGGGGAATTTTGCCAGAGAGCTTAGTCACTACTCCAATGTGGTGGAATGGCCCAGACTGGTTGCATCAAAATGAGGATCTATGGCCTCGACAGTCACAAGATATACATACTCAATTAGAGTATAAAAAACCAAAGGTTCTCACTACAATCATCGATGAACAAATCAGCTTACTACACAAATAGTCATCATTTCAAAAAACCATAAGAATCACAGCATACTGTCTCAGATTTTTAAACAGCATGCGCAAAATACAGCCCACTAATCAATATTTACCAGTCACTGAGTTAAAAAAGGCAGAAAAATGCTTAAATAGACTTCTCCAAAATATCTCCTTCTCCACCGAAATCACCCAGTTACAGAAGAATCTGCCCCTTCATAAAAAGAGTCGAATTCTTTCTCTCAATCCCAAACTCGACTCTGAAAACATGTTACGAGTTGCAGGTCGTCTCACCAATTCTCAGTTGAATTACGACCAACAGTACCCTATTATCCTCCCCATAATAATCACATAACCAATATTTTTATAGACCATATACATCATTATACTCCACACGGAGGCACCCAACTAATATTGAGTACTATAAGAAATCATTATTGGTTATTAAACGCCCGCAACACGATTAGACATCGCATCCACAAATGTGTCGAATGTTTTCGATTCAATGCACGACCTAGTACTCAATTAATGAGTTCTCTACCCGCCGCTGGAGTCAACACATCTTTACCCTTCCAACATACTGGGGTAGATTATGCAGGTCCGCTTGATATGAAAACATCTACACTAAGAGGAGCGAAAACTACTAAAGCATATATATGTCTATTCGTTTGCCTGGCCACTAAGGCCATACACATACAGCTCTGACTTATCTATACCAGCCTTTCTAGCCGCTCTTAAGCGATTTGTTGCACGGAGAGGCCTTTGCTCACATATCTACTCAGACCAAGGAACGAATTTCGTAGGAGCAAATCGAATTCTACAATCAGACTTAGAGAAATCTATCAGAACAATTGAAAGCAATTTACCCAGCGAATTTGCCAACCAAGGCATAACTTGGCACTTCAACCCTCCTGCAGCACCTCACATTGGAGGCTTATGGGAATCTGGTGTAAAACCCAACAAACGCCATCCCTACAAAACAATCAAGGATGCAAGACTCACATACGAAGAACTATATACAATTTTAGTTCAAATAGAGGCATGTTTAAACGCAAGACCCCTTTCTCCTTTGTCCAATGATCCCACCGATTACAATATCCTCACTCCCGCACATTTCCTCACTGGTCGTCATAATCTCACCATAGTAGAACCTTCCCCACTTCACCCTCAACAACATCCTCTCAAGAGATGGCAGTACATCCAATCCCTCTCTCATAACTTTTGGAAACAATGGTCACGAGACTACTTGCAAACATTACACCAACGACAGAAATGGCAAACAGAAAAGGAAAATTTAAAAATCGGAAATCTCGTTTTAATAAAAGAAGACCAAATCCCAAAGGGAAAATGGCCATTAGGTCGAATTATTGAAATTCATATTCGCCATAATAATTTAGTCAGAGCAGCAGCTATTAAAACTGCAAAAAATATCCTCACCCGTCCAATCTCTAAAATCTCTCCTGTCCCGCTCATAAAAAACTCCTGACAATCAAATATCCCCACCAAAATCTTCTACTCTCTGGCATTACCAAATTCCAAAACATCCGTTATATTCAAATATTAACGATTCCAAAATCCGCCAAAAGTCACTTCAAGTTTGAAAGTTGACAAGTGCGCGCAGTGTTTTTTATTCTTTTTGAGTTCGTTTATATTTTCTTTATTATTTTCTTCGACCATGGATGAGTTATTGGAGATTTTCAACTCAGAATCCTTGGATTCTGTGGATGCTGGCCTATCTCCAACTCCACCAGAATTATTGGCTCCCCTCAAGCCAATCAGGGCTATCAGCCCTCTGCCTCCAACACCTAAGAAGGAACGGAAAATGAAATCAGTCGTCATACGACCACCACCCGTGCATTCCTCACCTATCAAACAAAAGGCAAGGCCATTTGAGGCAAATAAAGCATACTTTCCAGTAAAGGCACTACGGGGGATGCCAATGCCCAACAAGGTTCTGAAATTCGGACCTGAGTTGACTCAGAATCGACCTGAAGTTCGGAAGGCAACAAGATCAAGGCCACTTCCTACAAAAACAACAGCACCACGGGATTTATTGCCTAATCCATCAGGAAGTTTGCACAAAGCAATGTATATTGAAGCAAGATCATCCTCTGATGTTCACACTCCTAGCTCTCAGACGCTACCAGTCAAAAGGCCGAGAAAGAACCCCAGAGCTGATGACTTTCAAAAAAACTAACCCAGGCCAAAGAAACGCTCAGGGAATCAAGGTTCAACACGGCCACGTCATACCGCAACCGACAAAGTTCCAGCATGCTCAATGACACAGGTCAGTAGTCAACAAAATGCAACAGCAAACAAAGCACTACCGAGTCTGCCAGAAAAACTTGACGAGATAACACCGGCGGTAATCAGTTCGAATGCTTTCCAGACTTCAGCTGAAATACCTATCAGGAAACGTTCACCGCGGAAAATAGAGGAACAATTTCTGAATGTCCCGATTACTCCTCCAAAGGAATTCCAAGATAATCCAGCACCCAACATTAAGCAAACACCAGAGAGATCACAGCCAGGGATTGCAAAAGATCTAATTGGGAGAATTATTGCCACGCCAATTGTCGTCAAGTTGCTGGAAACAACAAATACTCCTTGGAACGTCATCAGGTAAGAAAAGACGTTCTGCAAATGGTCTCTGCCTGGAGATGTCTCTATGAAGATGAAGAGAAAAAGGGAGAAATTGCACATCTTCTATCAACAAAACGTAAGTTTATTCACAAAACAAAAAATATTTTTTTTGAGGCGGGAGGATGTTCAGTCCTCACACATATATCACAAAATATGTTGAAATCTCACGTTGAATGTTCTGCTGTCAGCTTTAATGCAGCAAGCATCATATTAATCCCCCGATGTAACTACAGCTCGACGGGTAATCTAGCTAAACTACGAAAAAAGGGACACAAAGTATCATTCAAATCAAATTATATAAAATAATAAAACACTTATCTTATCTTCATTTCACACAGTTTAACTCTAGGGAAGTTTGGTGAAAATCCGAAGTAAAAACATTGCACACATACTGCAGAACATCAGCTAATACTCATAGAAATGATATTTCACCTAAAAACAATCAAAAGTCATCAATAAAATCAACAAATCAATATCAAAATGCAGCAAAGCATACTTACCTCCTAATATTTACATTTTGTGATGACAGCAAATGACATTACGTCAGCCATCTGTCTGTGGTCAATCGTTGCTAGGGCAACACCAAGAGGCGAGAAGACGTAACTGGTTACAGCGGCTATATAAAGCCGACGATTTTTTTTTTTTTTGACTATCAGAACCAGCTTAACACAAGCTCGCAGCATGGGCACGTTTAATAAATAAACGTCTCAACAATACATGCGATTCATCACTTAGTCGGTGTAGTATTAGTATGTTATACTAAACATAAACCAAACACCAGGTGAAATTACATGCAAAAAACATTAAACAAAATAGATTAAATATTATATAGACGTTTTATTAAAACATGCTTAGAAACATCTATAACAAAATTCTCAGCCATATTATTGACAGTAATGCACATGCGATTGATAGGTTCGTACATGCTATAGTTAGACCTTGAGGGGTTAACATGCAACAGAGGTAGCTATGGCGAAAAGAGATTTTATTAAATAACAGAGGAGAGTCAATACTCGCGTTTAAGAGTTGGTGCACAAAAGTTACATCGGCAACCATGCGACGTTTCACAAGCGAGTGCATATTTAGAAGTTTCAACCGATCCTCATAGGGTAGAAGAATTAATGAGTTATCCCAAAGTAGGTGCCTGAGAGCAAATCCTAGGATGTTCCGCTGAACAGACTCGATACGGTCAATGTGTGTACCGTAAAATGGAGACCAGACCTGGCTAGCGTATTCAAGCAGTGGTTTCACAAAGTAAGTGTACAAACGCAGAGTTATGGTGGGATTCGAAAACTCTCGGGACCAACGTTTTATAAAACCCAGCATAGAACTACTCTTTGATACCATGTTGTTTATATGGGAGATAAAATTCAATCTTTGATCACATTTGACACCCAAGTCACAGACAGAGCCAACACGGCGAATCGAGGAATGCGAGAACTCGTAATCATAAGTGATTGGTTTCTGATTTCTGTGGAAAGTCATAGCCTCACATTTGTCTATATTGAGTACCAAATTATTACTTTTGCACCAGTCGTAAAATTTGTGAAGGTCAGCCTGTACCTGTTTCACAATCGCTAACAGATTTAATCTGAGCGAAAAGCTTAATGTCGTCAGCATATATCAAGACTTTACAGTGCCTCACAACAGAGACAATGTCGTCAATAGATAAAATAAAGAACAACGGGCCCAAGTGACTACCTTGAGGCACGCCAGACGAAGCCATCAAGATTTTAGAGGTGGAATGGCGGAATAAGATTTGGTATGTTCTGTTATCTAAATAAGACTCCGCCCATTTTAGAAATGTTGGGGGAAACCCATACTTTTCCATTTTAAAGAGTATCACGGAGTGAGATAACTTGTCGAACGCTTTACTAAAGTCTGTATAAATACAATCCGTCTGGTAGCCTTTTGCAAGTCCGCCAATGGTATCCGAGACAAATTCCAACAAGTTAGTGGTTGTAGATCTGCCCGAAATAAACCCATGTTGGTTAGAAGAAAGAAAATTCTTGCAGGAAACTGACAGCTGAGAGTAAATGATGTATTCGAATAATTTAGGCATACAAGATAATTTTGCAATAGGCCTATAGTTAGAAATTTTATTTTTACTACCTTTTTTGTGGATAGGTATGATAAAGGAATTTTTCCATAGCTGCGGGAAACAACCGGTATCGAGCGATTTTTGGAAAATAATTCTTAGCGGAGCTGCCAGGGCAAGGCAGCAAGACTTAAAAATGGCTGGAGGGATCCCATCTGGACCCGTTGTGAAGTCATTAGGAAGCTCATAAATGTGATCGAGTATATCCTCATGTGAAATGGAAGGGACAGTGAATGAAACGTTATGGGAGTCGTTCATATGATTGAAGTTGCTATTTAGAGGTTGAAAATTTGACGAGGCAAATGCGTTGTCAAAAAATGAAGCAAACATATTACAAATTTCAGACGAATCATCACTAGCAGTATCTTTGTACTTCATGGTATTGGGGTAGTTGTCGGTTTTTTTCTTCATATTAATAAACTTGAAAAAGATGCGTGGGTCACTAAATAATTTCGTTCGCATGCTTAGGACGTATTCATCATAAAGTGTAGAGGAAAGTTCTTTGAACTCATTATAGGATGCGAGGAAGTTGTTATGACTTATATATCTTTGTCCCTCATATAACTTTTCCACATTTTATTCTTTCTATTTTTAAGACGTTTCAGTTCTTTATTGAGCCAGGGCGGTGATGTTTTATGCAACCGCTGGCGCTCGCGGGGAACATGAGAAGAGAATAGATCAAAAAGAATTATGTAAAACTTAGAAACATCTTCATCAGCACTATCGCAAGATAGTAATGTGTTGAAATCAATAGCGGTAAGTCTACTAGAAAGTTCCGCGAAGTCAGCTTTTCTAAAATTGAGAAAGTATTGTGTTTCGTCACAATTTGTCAAGTTTTCGGTTTCATGGGAATAGGTAATTAGTAAAGGGGGGTGGTATTTGTCAAGAGTAGAAATTAAAACGGGGCTAGGTTCAACTAAAAAGTTATCCGCGTCAGTAGAAAATACCAGGTCTAACTGCCTATCCATGTCATTCTTAACGTTACTGATTTGGCTGAGACCAAGATGTGATTCTCTTGCTGTCAAGTTGTTAAGTGGAAGATAGTCATCGTCTTCTTCATTAAGTACCCATTGTATATTGGGTAAGTTAAAATCACCAATTAGTAGTAATTCGTCAAGAGGTTCCATGTTACCATGGATAAAATTGGATGTTGAAATGAGCAGGTCGTAAATATTCTGTCCTTGTCATCTATATTATTAATGGAGTCTGGAGGAATATACCAACAAAGTATGTATGTATAAGTCATATTTTAAGAGAGACAACTTAATGGCTATAAGTTCGATGTCAAGAGTGTTGGAAAAACTGGGAAGCTGAATTTGGGTTGAAGTGGTTTTTACAAGCGAGGAGTACGCCACCGCCACGTGCTTCAGAATCAGTGTATCTATCTCTTCTAAAAATTTGATACGAATTGTCAAAGATTTCGGCATCGCGGAAACCATGATGCAGCCATGTTTCAGTGAAAGCAACTATATCGAAATCAGTTGCAACAGAGGATTTGAAGATTTGTGAAGTTTTTGTACGAATCCCCCTTACATTTTGGTAGTAGAGGGAAATAGATTTGATTTTTTTGGAATATCGCTGCTGATTTTAGCTGTATTACGACCTTGGCGCCCGGAAGGTACGAATAATTAAGTAAAAGCGCCAGAGGGACAAAATGTTGGATCCAATAACTTGTCTTGCAGATCCGCTGAGACAGCTAAAATAAAGGATGTAACCGGTTTAGAGCATTTACTAATTTTTCGTCAAGAAATACCATCTGTTGTGATATTTTTGGACTTCAGATACCTTAATATGTCCTCACACAACGTTTCTGGAGAGAAACGGATGATGAAAACACACGTAGGCTTTGGTACCGTTCACAAAGAGGCGCCAATACCAATTCCCACAGGCGATGTATCATTGGTGGAGGTACTATCCACAATCGAAACAGACCGTAATACACTGACATCCGAAACGGAACACTCCGTCCCCCTGTCAGATGACGTGTCCACTAACGAAGATAACACATTATCTCCACCCGTAGACAAAACGCTGCCATTGGGGGCTAAATTACTAACCACAGAAACCTCATGTCGACTTGAGGCAGTCGGAATGATATTTGGGCGGTTGCGTTGGTTCCTTTGTCTCCGGCGACGGCCTAACTTCTCTCACGAAATATTCACAGCGGAGGGAGGAGTTGAAACATACAAGTCCTGCTGAGTATGAGAAGAGTGTTGGGGTTCAGGCAGTAAATTTTCAGATCTGCAAGACTCTTTTAAAGCTAAGTTACCAATAGCATGAGACAAAGAACCCAGAAGCGCAGAATTCTTCAAAACGGCTGATGAACAGGAACCAATATCGCCCTTGACCTGCTTAATAGTGCGCCTGATACCCTCAATGATAGGTGTACCTAGCCCGCTATTAGCACTTGACGTTAAAGGCGCGTCACATGTTATTACTACAGAGTGAAGATCGTCTAAGCTGCTCGATACAAGAGAAATTTTTGATAAAATGTCATGAGTCTTTTCAAGTATCGCAACCGTTTTAGAATTTAAAGTGCCAGTCAGGCTGAGAAGATTATCCATCTTACAGTTCAGGATATGTACATCGTCGTAAAATTGTTGAAATTTAGAAAGATCAGCAGAAAACCGACTGATTTTATCAAGCATAAGAGACTGGTCCCCAGAGATTGCTTCCGAAGAAGCTTTCATAAGTCTTAAGACGTGACAAGGCTTGATAACAGAGCATTCACTACAGGTGGTGTGACCAGAAGACGAAGCATTTCCCTTCAAGCATGTAGCATGGAAGGCATTGCCACAAACTCCATCACAATCTACCCCTTTGCCACTGATATTAGTGGAGCAGATTCTGCAAAGTGCCATTACAAACCAATTAAATTAATTTAATCTAACTGGCAGTGCAATTGGAGACAATTTATGTTATGATGCTACAATTAATTAGATTTATAATTCACAATTAGGTTCACAAATTTGCTGGTTTTCGTATATGGTAAATCTGTGATTAGTAGTTCAGTTTTATCGGTTATGGTTGTGTGAATGGATGTGAAAGTCCAGCTCAAGGAAAGGATCGAGTATGCGATGCAATAAGAACGGTGTCTTTGGTTGGTTAAGCTTTATGGCATTAAATAAAGTTTAAAATTATAATGAGAAAGGCGCAACGAAAGATAACCTCAAAAATCACGAAAATATATATAATTTTTCTTTTTTTTAATTTTAAGAATTTTAACTTTATAAGCGACACGAAAGAAAGTGAATTAGTCAATTGAAAATTAATCCACCTGTATACGAGGTCCCACGAAGCACGAATGAACACAAAAGCCTCAACAGAGGCGATGACAGCAGATTAGTAATACAAGCAAACCACAGATCACTCAGGGAATCTAGGATTAAAACTCCACTTGCACATGAAAAGGACACAATTCGTGGAAAAACCAAATCACTTTATACACAAAATAAGAACTAATAGATAGAAATTTATACAAAAAAGAAAACAATAACAAAAGAACCGGCTACAGACATGCAAATCTTCTTCTGCCCTTTAGTAGATGGCACCATTCTTTTGGCAGAGTTGATCTGTATCAGAGCTAATCTGAGTAAAAAGAATCGTGCTTCCTACTTTTTCCACAGAAGATAATTCTGATCAGGGATAACCTGAATTTCCTTTCCTATTATACAGAAGATAATTCTAATCAGGGATAACCTGAGCTTCTTATCATTTTATACAGAAGATAATTCTGATCAGGGATAACCTGAGCTTATTATAGAGAGAAGATAATTCTGAACAGGGGTAACCTGAGCTTCTTATACAGAAATTAATTCTGATCAGGGATAACCTGAGCTTCACATCCGTTTACACAGAAGATAATTCTAATCAGGGATAACCTGAGCTTCTTATCATTTTATACAGAAGATAATTCTGATCAGGGATAACCTGAGCTTATTATAGAGAGAAGATAATTCTGAACAGGGGTAACCTGAGCTTCTTATACAGAAATTAATTCTGATCAGGGATAACCTGAGCTTCACATCCGTTTACACAGAAGATAATTCTGGTCAGACAAATCTGAGTCTGAATTTTTTCATAGAAGTTTTTTACTTCCTTGAGCCCACACGTACCATAATTCGGACCAGAGATAAATCTGAGTACCTGATTTGTCTATAGAATCGTTTTGCTGCCGGTGTGCTCAGACGTAGCACCCTTTTGAATTTATTTTAGAAAATTTTAGTTTATTCATAGAAGACTAACATTCTGCTTCTTCCTTCCTTTTCAGAATATATAGTCAAGGGTGGCGCACTGCGTGACCAATTTTATTTTTTGTTTGAATTTTTTTATTGTTGGATTTATTTTGTTATTTGAATTTGTTATTGGATTTTTATATTAGTTTGTAGGTTAGTTGTATATTGATTTGATATTGAATTTTTATTGTTATGAATTTTGTGATATTAGGTTAGGCAAATTGAAGTATTTAATAAAATTTTATATTTGATATCTAAAAAAAACTGAGCTATACTCTAAACCGGCTCTCCTCCCTCACGAACGAGACTAGATCTCACAAGGGAGTTAATGTTTTTAACAATACCCATGTGGATGTCCTCTTTGGGGTTAGTGTCCTTAACTGTATCCATGTATGTGTCCTCTTCGATGTCAGTCAATATGTCAATGTCCCAGGTCTCTATGGTATCTATGGGGTCCTCAGTGTCTATTGTATCTATTAGGTTCTCAGTGTCTATGGTATCCATGGAGTCCTCAGCATCTATGGTATCTATGGGGTGGTCAGCGTCGTCTACGTTTATGGCATCTCTGGTACCAATGGGTCTCCAGCGTCATCAAATTCATTCCGTCCTTTATGTCTTCGAGGCCGCAGATGTCTTCGAATTATCTGAGACACTCGAGGTCTCGGATATCGTTGTCGTAGGCGTCACCCTTACTGTGGCTGAGGATGTCTCCATTGCCGTGGTTAAGGTTTCGTTGTTTATGTTCATGTTCTTGACTATACGGTGGTATTAGTTGTATCTGGTGATACAATTTAGATAGGATTATTCAAGGATATAACCTGTACGCATACTGTTGCGGTTGTATGTGTTCCTATATGCACTTATGACTCTCCATGCCTTCTCATATGATTTCTCTTTGCATATGATTCTGTATTGTCCTTTTGAATTGTATTTATGGAGTAAATTGTGTGAACGTATAACATTGTTGTAATTTATGTTGTGTACGATGGTGTCCTGTATGTTATTTTCACCCGAGTACGTTATATATGTCGTTCTACAGTTCCTGCATTTAAAGGCGATCATGCTGTACCAGTCTTCTGGTGAATACCTGCTTGCTTCGAGTGTATGTTCAAGCTTGTGGGTTTGTTCATATTTATGTGTCTCTTTATGTGGCGACTCTACTGCTGTATTATTAGGTGTGTTTAAATGTACGTTGCGTGGTAGTAGTATGTTCTGTGCTAGTAATATTCGTATTCGAATTCTGTGGTGTGTTCCGTGGTATGTTCTGTGGTATTTGTCGTGGTGTATTTCGTGGGATTTGGCGTGGTGTGTTTATGGTATTTGCAGTATTTGTGGTGGTGTGTCTCGTGTTACATATAGTAGAATGATCAAAGGAAGGATGCTCGGCCTATCGGTCTTTCTTTTGGACAACAAACTACAGATTGGTGTCTAAAAGCTTTTTTTATTAATATGCCACAACGTTTCGCGGGTGAACACTCCGCGTCTTCAGGTGGTCTTATCTATAAAGTAACAATAGTAAGCTTTTGCCAAGATTTACACTGTTTGTACTACTTACGGAACATGAATAATATTAAAAAATTTTAACATGAAGCGATACAAAAATAAATTAAACATTTACTGAAAAACACTGTAATTAAATAAATTATTTTACATATACACAAAAATTGGAAAGAAAAAAACTCACTACTTTTTAAAACAAAAACACATTTGAGACCAACATTAGATCTCACGTCTAGGAAGAAGAAAACAGCATCCACATTACGCGATTTGTCGTTATTTTATGAACCGAAGAGGGAATGTTGTTAGATAGTAACATGTATACACATATATATACGTATATGTGTGTGTGTACAATTTGAGTGAATGACCTTGATCATGGGTTAGTTTAGAAGTGAGCAGTACACCGAATTTATGTTGTCAATGTCTGTTTTGCGGTTCATTGTATTAGCTGTGGTATATATATGCAAGGTCTCCAGGCACATCCTCTTGTTAATATTTTTCTCCCTACATAAAATTGTTGTATTACTAAAATCTGGGAAATGGTTTGCCTCAACACAGTGGCTGGATAACGCAGTCTTGTTAGTTTGTTTATTTTTTATATCAGACTTATGACCTGCCAGCCGATTTTTGAGAAATTGGCTTGTGGTACCCACATAAGTTAAATCACAGTTTGAATTACCTGAACATGGACCCATGTATGGAATATTATAAACCAGGTCTGTAGAATGTTCTTTATCTGTCCTATCCTTTACCCGGCTGAAGCAGCGTCTAATGGTTTTTTCAGCCTTGAAGGCAGGACAGATCCGGTCATTTTTTGCACTAACTATCTTTTTCAGTTTTTCAGACAGACCTGGAATATATCTGACACTACGATATATCTTGGATCTTTCGTGTTGTGTGGTGTCAGTTAGCGCATCAATGTCATTATTATTTGGGAGGTTGGGTTTATAGCTGGTAACTAAATATTTTATCTTACGTATGGGAAAACCATTTTGCAGCAAAATTTTGTAAATTTTCTTCCTATTTCTTTTGTGAAAGCAAATGTCACTTAATCCTAGTATTCTATCGACGAGATTCTTAGCCGTATTGATCTTCTGGTATCTCGGATGGTAGGAGGTATAATTAAGTAATCTACCTGATGAGGTAGGTTTCTGATACCAATCTATGATGATGGTATCATTTTTTCGTATTGCTAGTACTTAAAGGTATGGAATCCTACCATCTGATTCGATTTCTATTGTAAATTGTAGTTTCCTGTGAAAACTGTTCAAGATATTTAAAGTAGCCGGAATATGTTCCTGTGGCACTATAGTGAAGAGATCGTCAACATACTTGACCAGAATTTTGGGTTGGTACGGAAGTTTGGTTACGGTGGCATCTAATAACACTTCCATAACAATGTCTGCCATGATAGGGGAGAGTGGGTTACCCATTGGCATTCCGAAGATCTGCCTGTATAATTTTCCATCGAATGGGAAATAGTTGCATTCTATGGTGCAAAATTGTAAGATCTCCATGAACTTGTTTTTGGGAATGCTTGTGATACCAGAAATCTGCTCCCATTTCTCTTCTATGATGCGCAAACAAAGACGGGTGGGAATATTAGTGAAAAGAGATATCACATCTAGTGACACCATATTGTCGATGGAATCTAGGTGTAGATTATTTACTTTCTCCTTGAATTCAAAAGAGTTTTTTACATTATATCTCGAGTTAATCGTTAATTGGCGTAGAATATTAGCCATAAATTTAGAGAGCTCATATGCTCCTGAATTTAACGTTGATACAATTGGCCTGATTGGGAGACCTTCTTTGTGTATTTTGGGCAGGCCATACATCTTGGGTGCTACCCGCTTTATATGTGTTAATACGGATCTTTTCCTTTTCAGAAATGAGGTGTTTCTGAAAAAGGTATTTAGCGATTCCATTATTTTTGTTCTGAATACGTGAAGTTGGGTCAGTCCTCAGGGTTCTATATGTGGTGTTATCTGCTAACATTGTCTGCAGTTTGCTAAAATAGTCACTCTTATACATTGCCACAGTAACATTTCCTTAGTCAGCGGAAATGATGATAATGTTCTTATGTTTAGCTAAGAATCTCACCGAATCGTCATATATTCTCAGAACCAACTTGCTTAATGCTTCGCTTTTGATATTATGCTGAAAATTCGATAACACATTACAAAACTTCGCTCTGGCAACGTCACGATCATGCTCATCTTCAATACTTTGTAAACAAAATTCTCCATCTGCTATGACCTGTAGCAGAGGAAAATCTCGCTTACCGTACGCTAGAGCAAATTTCCTTCCCAATGCCAGCAACCAGCTGATCTCATTGGGGATCTGTACATCTGTGTGGTTGTCTTCTTCCTAGACGTGAGATCTAATGTTGGTCTCAAATGTGTTTTTGTTTTAAAAAGTAGTGAGTTTTATTCTTTCCAATTTTTGTGTATATGTAAAATAATTTATTTAATTAGAGTGTTTTTCAGTAAATGTCTAATTTATTATTGTATCACTTCATGTTAAAATTTTTTAATATTATTCATGTTCCGTAAGTATTACAAACAGTGTAAATTTTGGCAAAAGCTTACTATTGTTACGTTATAGATAAGACCACCTGAAGACGCGGAGTGTTCACCCGCGAAACGTTGTGGCATATTAATAAAAAAAGCTTTTAGACACCAATCTGTCGTTTGTTGTCCAAAAGACAGACCGATAGCCCGAGCATCCATCCTTTGATCTTAATCAAGACGGTCGAGACCTCACTCAGCATGTACGAAGAACCAGGGGCAATCACCGGAATCACCCAAATATCGTATGAACACATTCGATTTCTATACGGTAACGAGCTTTGCCAAAAATTCAAAAAATTCAGTAGATTATTAGGTAAAAATGCTTCTATGACTCAAGGTAGATTCTTTTTGTTAAAATGTAGAAATTATGGTATAATTCCTAAATTTATAAGCAATTCTACTACACATTCATCTAGCCTGTTTGAAGATCATCCACATTATTCCACTTCACTAGATAAAATTTCACGTAATTATCACCAAAAATTACTTAATTTAAAAATCGAAGAGAAATGTTTTTTGGTTAAAAAGTGTAGAAGTGAGTTAGCACGATTACAAAATCTAATCAGTGAAAAAGCGCACAGTGGTATAGTACAAGAATTTTTGCAAACCCAAGAGGCTGCATTCTCAAAGCTCAGCGATAAGCTAAATAAAATACACACTAAAAAGTTCGAAAAACTCAAATCCGATGCTATAAAATCGCTCGGCATTGATATAAACATAAATGGGAAATGGTTTGCTAACCACACAGATGTACAGAACCCCAATGAGATCAGCTGGTTGCTGGCATTGGGAAAGAAATTTGCTCTACCGTACGGTAAGCGAGATTTTCCTCTGCTACAGGTCATAGCAGATGGAGAATTTTGTTTACAAAGTATTGAAGATGAGCATGATCGTGACGTTGCCAGAGCGAAGTTTTGTAATGTGTTATCGAATTTTCAGCATAATATCAAAAGTGATGCATTAAGCAAGTTGGTTCTGAGAATATATGACGATTCGATGAGATTCTTAGCTAAACATAAGAACATTATCATCATTTCCGCTGACAAAAGAAATGTTACTGTGGCAATGTATAAGAGTGACTATTTTAGCAAACTGCAGACAATATTAGCAGATAACACCACATATAGAACCCTGAGGACTGACCCAACTTCACGTATTCAGAACAAAAATAATGGAATCGCTAAATACCTTTTTCAGAAACACCTCATTTCTGAAAAGGAAAAGATCCGTATTAACACATATAAAGCGGTAGCACCCAAGATGTATGGCCTGCCCAAAATACACAAAGAAGGTCTCCCAATCAGGCCAATTGTATCAACGTTAAATTCAGGAGCATATGAGCTCTCTAAATTTATGGCTAATATTCTACGCCAATTAACGATTAACTCGAGATATAATGTAAAAAACTCTTTTGAATTCAAGGAGAAAGTAAATAACCTACACCTAGATTCCATCGACAATATGGTGTCACTAGATGTGATATCTCTTTTCACTAATATTCCCACCCGTCTTTGTTTGCGCATCATAGAAGAGAAATGGGAGCAGATTTCTGGTATCACAAGCAATCCCAAAAACAAGTTCATGGAGATCTTACAATTTTGCACCATAGAATGCAACTATTTCCAATTCGATGGAAAATTATACAGGCAGATCTTCGGAATGCCAATGGGTAACCCACTCTCCCCTATCATGGCAGACATTGTTATGGAAGTGTTATTAGATGCCACCGTAACCAAACTTCCGTACCAACCCAAAATTCTGGTCAAGTATGTTGACGATCTCTTCACTATAGTGCCACAGGAACATATTCCGGCTACTTTAAATATCTTGAACAGTTTTCACAGGAAACTACAATTTACAATAGAAATCGAATCAGATGGTAGGATTCCATACCTTGAAGTACTAGCAATACGAAAAAATGATACCATCATCAGAAACCTACCTCATCAGGTAGATTACTTAATTATAACTCCTACCATCCAAGATACCAGAAGATCAATACGGCTAAGAATCTCGTCGATAGAATACTAGGATTAAGTGACCTTTGCTTTCACAAAAGAAATAGGAAGAAAATTTACAAAATTTTGCTGCAAAATGGTTTTCCCATACGTAAGATAAAATATTTAGTTACCAGCTATAAACCCAACCTCCCAAATTATAATGACATTGATGCGCTAACTGACACCACACAACACGAAAGATCCAAGATATATCGTAGTGTCAGATATATTCCAGGTCTGTCTGAAAAACTGAAAAAGATAGTTAGTGCAAAAAATGACCGGATCTGTCCTGCCTTCAAGGCTGAAAAAACCATTAGACGCTGCTTCAGCCGGGTAAAGGATAGGACAGATAAAGAACATTCTACAGACCTGGTTTATAATATTCCATACATGGGTCCATGTTCAGGTAATTCAAACTGTGATTTAACTTATGTGGGTACCACAAGCCAATTTCTCAAAAATCGGCTGGCAGGTCATAAGTCTGATATAAAAAATAAACAAACTAACAAGACTGCGTTATCCAGCCACTGTGTTGAGGCAAACCATTTCCCAGATTTTAGTAATACAACAATTTTATGTAGGGAGAAAAATATTAACAAGAGGATGTGCCTGGAGACCTTGCATATATATACCACAGCTAATACAATGAACCGCAAAACAGACATTGACAACATAAATTCGGTGTACTGCTCACTTCTAAACTAACCCATGATCAAGGTCATTCACTCAAATTGTACACACACACATATACGTATATATATGTGTATACATGTTACTATCTAACAACATTCCCTCTTCGGTTCATAAAATAACGACAAATCGCGTAATGTGGATGCTGTTTTCTTCTTCCTAGACGTGAGATCTAATGTTGGTCTCAAATGTGTTTTTGTTTTAAAAAGTAGTGAGTTTTTTTCTTTCCAATTTATGTGTATATGTAAAATAATTTATTTAATTACAGTGTTTTTCAGTAAATGTCTAATTTATTATTGTATCGCTTCATGTTAAAATTTTTTAATATTATTCATGTTCCGTAAGTAGTACAAACAGTGTAAATTTTGGCAAAAGCTTACTATTGTTACGTTATAGATAAGACCACCTGAAGACGTTGACATATTAATAAAACGTTGTGGCATATTAATAAAAAAAACTTTTAGACACCAATCTGTAGTTTGTTGTCCAAAAGAAAGACCGATAGCCCGAGCATCCATCCTTTGATCTTAATCAAGACGGTCGAGACCTCACTCAGCATGTACAAAGAACCGGGGGCAATCACCGGAATCACCCAAATATCGTATGAACACATTCGATTTCTATACGGTAACGAGCTTTGCCAAAAATTCAAAAAAATCAGTAGATTATTAGGTAAAAATGCTTCTATGACTCAAGGTAGATTCTTTTTGTTAAAATGTAGAAATTATGGTATAATTCCTAAATTTATAAGCAATTCTACTACACATTCATCTAGCCTGTTTGAAGATCATCCACATTATTCCACTTCACTAGATAAAATTTCACGTAATTATCACCAAAAATTACTTAATTTAAAAATCGAAGAGAAATGTTTTTTGGTTAAAAAGTGTAGAAGTGAGTTAGCACGATTACAAAATCTAATCAGTGAAAAAGCGCACAGTGGTATAGTACAAGAATTTTTGCAAACCCAAGAGGCTGCATTCTCAAAGCTCAGCGATAAGCTAAATAAAATACACACTAAAAAGTTCGAAAAACTCAAATCCGATGCTATAAAATCGCTCGGGATTGATACAAACATAAATAGGAAATGGTTTGCTAACCACACAGATGTACAGATCCCCCAATGAGATCAGCTGGTTGCTGGCATTGGGAAAGAAATTTGCTCTAGCGTACGGTAAGCGAGATTTTCCTCTGCTACAGGTCATAGCAGATGGAGAATTTTGTTTACAAAGTATTGAAGATGAGCATGATCGTGACGTTGCCAGAGCGAAGTTTTGTAATGTGTTATCGAATTTTCAGCATAATATCAAAAGTGATGCATTAAGCAAGTTGGTTCTGAGAATATATGACGATTCGATGAGATTCTTAGCTAAACATAAGAACATTATCATCATTTCCGCTGACAAAAGAAATGTTACTGTGGCAATGTATAAGAGTGACTATTTTAGCAAACTGCAGACAATGTTAGCAGATAACACCACATATAGAACCCTGAGGACTGACCCAACTTCACGTATTCAGAACAAAAATAATGGAATCGCTAAATACCTTTTTCAGAAACACCTCATTTCTGAAAAGGAAAAGATGCGTATTAACACATATAAAGCGGTAGCACCCAAGATGAATGGCCTGCCCAAAATACACAAAGAAGGTCTCCCAATCAGGCCAATTGTATCAACGTTAAATTCAGGAGCATATGAGCTCTCTAAATTTATGGCTAATATTCTACGCCAATTAACGATTAACTCGAGATATAATGTAAAAAACTCTTTTGAATTCAAGGAGAAAGTAAATAACCTACACCTAGATTCCATCGACAATATGGTGTCACTAGATGTGATATCTCTTTTCACTAATATTCCCACCCGTCTTTGTTTGCGCATCATAGAAGAGAAATGGGAGCAGATTTCTGGTATCACAAGCATTCCCAAAAACAAGTTCATGGAGATCTTACAATTTTGCACCATAGAATGCAACTATTTCCAATTCGATGGAAAATTATACAAGCAGATCTTCGGAATGCCAATGGGTAACCCACTCTCCCCTATCATGGCAGACATTGTTATGGAAGTGTTATTAGATGCCACCGTAACCAAACTTCCGTACCAACCCAAAATTCTGGTCAAGTATGTTGACGATCTCTTCACTATAGTGCCACAGGAACATATTCCGGCTACTTTAAATATCTTGAACAGTTTTCACAGGAAACTACAATTTACAATAGAAATCGAATCAGATGGTAGGATTCCATACCTTGAAGTACTAGCAATACGAAAAAATGATACCATCATCACAGATTGGTATCAGAAACCTACCTCATCAGGTAGATTACTTAATTATAACTCCTACCATCCGAGATACCAGAAGATCGATACGGCTAAGAATCTCGTCGATAGAATACTAGGATTAAGTGACATTTGCTTTCACAAAAGAAATAGGAAAAAAATTTACAAAATTTTGCTGCAAAATGGTTTTCCCATACGTAAGATAAAATATTTAGTTACCAGCTATAAACCCAACCTCCCAAATAATAATGACATTGATGCGCTAACTGACACCACACAACACGAAAAATCCAAGATATATCGTAGTTTCAGATATATTCCAGGTCTGTCTGAAAAACTGAAAAAGATAGTTAGTGCAAAAAATGACCGGATCTGTCCTGCCTTCAAGGCTGACAAAACCATTAGACGCTGCTTCAGCCGGGTAAAGGATAGGACAGATAAAGAACATTCTACAGACCTGGTTTATAATATTCCATACATGGGTCCATGTTCAGGTAATTCAAACTGTGATTTAACTTATGTGGGTACCACAAGCCAATTTCTCAAAAATCGGCTGGCAGGTCATAAGTCTGATATAAAAAATAAACAAACTAACAAGACTGCGTTATCCAGCCACTGTGTTGAGGCAAACCATTTCCCAGATTTTAGTAATACAACAATTTTATGTAGGGAGAAAAATATTAACAAGAGGATGTGCCTGGAGGCCTTGCATATATATACCACAGCTAATACGATGAACCGCAAAACAGACATTGACAACATAAATTCGGTGTACTGCTCACTTCTAAACTAACCCATGATCAAGGTCATTCACTCAAATTGTACACACATACATATACGTATATATATGTGTATACATGTTACTATCTAACAACATTCCCTCTTCGGTTCATAAAATAACGACAAATCGCATAATGTGGATGCTGTTTTCTTCTTCCTAGACGTGAGATCTAATGTTGGTCTCAAATGTGTTTTTGTTTTAAAAAGTAGTGAGTTTTTTTCTTTCCAATTTTAAAATAATTTATTTAATTACACTGTTTTTCAGTAAATGTCTAATTTATTATTGTATCGCTTCATGTTAAAATTTTTTAATATTATTCATGTTCCGTAAGTAGTACAAACAGTGTAAATTTTGGCAAAAGCTTACTATTGTTACGTTATAGATAAGACCACCTGAAGATGCGGAGTGTTCACCCGCGAAACGTTGTGGCATATTAATAAAAAAGCTTTTGGACACCAATCTGTAGTTTGTTGTCCAAAAGAAAGACCGATAGCCCGAGCATCCATCCTTTGATCTTAATCAAGACGGTCGAGACCTCACTCAGCGTATAGTAGAATGTTTGGAAATATGTTATGTAGTGTATTTGGAGGTATGTTCTGAAATATGTTATGTAGTGTATTTGGGGTTATGTTCCGTGTTGTATTATGTGGTGCGTTCTATGGTGTATTTTGTGGTGTATTCTGTGGTGTGTTATGTGATGTTTTCAGCGGTGTTGTTATCCTATATATCAGTTTGTCTTTCTGTTTGTTAAAAGGTATTGGTATGATATAGTTTGATAGGTGTTGGATATGTCTCAAGTAATTACTGGTGTGTTCGCCCACGTATTGAGCTCTACCTAATATTTCGTGGTGTGTGGCGAAAGAATTCTTCGGATGGAAGGCAATATGTTCCTCATATGTGTCCCGTTGTATATCCTCTAGAGTTAGTCTTAACTTTATATTTAAAATCTCGTCCAGTTGTGTTAGGATGTCCCCTTATAAGATCGTCCGGTTTATGGCCGTTGTGATACAATCTTTTATTATCGCCTCCGGATAGTTATTATCTATCATCTCCGTAAGTAGTGTGTCCATTTCCAATTTCAATCCCATGCCTGTAAGCTCTCTACATATTTTATTAATTCGAAAATCTATGTAGATCTGTGCATATTTCCGCGATGTGATACCTCCCATGGGAACTCTTCTGGTTTTTTTTATATATTTCTCCTGCGATTTTGAAGTATTTTGGCCGCATGAATATGAAACTCTTTAAGGCCCATTAGGGTGTTTAGGTTGTATTTGCTTGACATGTGTAGGCTTATTTTGGTCTTTATTATATGTAACAGCTCTCCGGTGTCTATGTTGTTATACATATCCTCCATGTCCTACGTGTGCCATGAATGAGTTTCTAGCTTTGTTACATTCTTGATGTCTCTAGTTAAAGTGTTCTTGTCCAATATACTGAAAGTCATCTAATACTTCGCATATGTGTTTCCCTATGTACTCATTGATTGATCTAACCCTGGAGACCACTGGTCTTATTTAGGGTATCTCCTTATGTATTTTTAGGAGTGGGTGCGTAGGACACATACTGTTGTCATGTCTAATCATGGATTTGTGGAGTTTGGAATCCGCCTCCTTCTTATAAAATCCTCTGTCTAATATGTACTCTATCTTCTTGTTTAACGCCAATTCCATGGCTTTCAAGATCCTGTGTCTCCCTTCTTGGATAATTAGGCCGTATGTGCTCTTATTTCTACCATCTTGGATCACTTGCTCAAAAAGTTTATCATACACCTCCTTGTGTATAGCCTCCTTGTATCTGTGTCTGTAGGTTTTGCCCTATGCAACTTCTTCAGATACTCATCGGTGGTATTCAGTAGTTCATTGAGTTTATCGTGAAATTCCATGGGTTGTTCCGTTTGCAAAATATCCGCTATGTTGTTTGTTATGAGAAATGTATCTGCATAGTTGACGTCAATGATTGGGGGGATGAAATTGGCTTCATATGAAAGTAACGTTTGGCAATCCACTTCAAAATCTGTGCCAATTTTGAAACCTCCCTTTACAATCCTCATCTTCGTTATTGTTTGTTGACCATGCTCCAGGCTAATCAATTTTGTTATGATTATTTATATAAATATATATACATATATATTGCTATATGCTATGTGGCTAAGGCTTTTATCGTTTGTCATGATTTTTATATATATATGTATATATATAATGCTATATGCTATGTGGCTAAGGCATTTATCGTTTGTGATGACATAAGTGTTTGTGCTGATATGAGTGTTTCTATGACATAAGTATTGTTTATGACGAAGGTATTGCAATGATTATAGGTATACTCAATGACAACACCATCATCAGCCTTCCTAAACAACAATTTTCAATGACAACACTCTGTTGTCACCAGTGATAACATAGGTTATGTGTTTCACCAACGACATCCTCGCTAGCACTTTGGATGACAAAAGCATGTATAAAACAACACTATCGTTAACATTTTCACCGATAATATCGTCCCCGGTGATATTTACCATAATATGGGATCTTGGAACTTCACCCTTAATGTATAGGCCATGTGGGGCTTTGACCCTTAATGTATAGGCCATGTGGGAGACGGCCCATGTGGGACTCTTGCACAGGTCACGTAGGATCTTTGCACAGGTCCCGTAGGACAATTGCACAGGTCACGTAGGAAAATCGGCAATCGTGCACAGGTAATACGGGATTCTGGCGTTTTATCGTTAATACATAGGTCATGTGGGATCATGGCATTTTAAGCCAATGGGCCATGCAGTAAAAAGCAGCTTTTTACCGTTAATGTCTAGGCCATTTATGTATATATGTTGACACACAGACCATGTGGATATGTTGACACATAGGCTATGTGGGATATATATGGTCCATTTAGGATATAAATGGGATATGTTCTACCCGTAGTTAGAGCGAACACGCAAATAATGAAGAAATGTGATGAAAGTTATAACCCTGGTTCAAAGTCAGTATTTTCGTAGCTTAATTCTTCGGTTCACCAAGTTTACTACACTGTAACTCGCACTCCAACTAGATTTTTTAAAATTCAATAAATGCTATAATTTGTAATTAATATATGACATATATATGCCTGATAATATTATATCAAAACCACAATTATAATTCAAATTTATCTGCAAAGCTAAATTTAATATTGAATAAATGTGAAAGAATAAGTAAGATTAAATTAAATTTATGTTTAGAAAATTTTATTGTATCAGTATTAGGCACTAGATCAAATTGGTTTTTCTAATTTATTAAGGATTGGAATTGGACTATTCTTTATACTAGTGGATATCCAGAATAAAGTGAGGTTATTAATTCTGACTGCAGTCGATACCGACAGAAAGAATCTTTATTCGGTCTAGACCCGTAATAAAGTGGTTTATATTAGTAAATTTCTTATTCGGTCGATACCCGCAATAAGAATCTTTATTCGGTCGAGACCCGTAATAAAGTGGTTTATGTTAGTAAATTTCTTATTCGGTTGATACCCGCAATAAGAATCTTTATTCGGTCGAGACCCGTAATAAAGTGGTTTATGTTAGTAAATTTCTTATTCGGTCGATACCCGCAATAAGAATCTTTATTCGGTCGAGAGCCGTAATAAAGTGGTTCATGTTAGTAAATTTCTTATTCTGTCGAATAAGAATAATTATTTGAACTGTCAATTAAATAAAGTATTTAAACTGTTAGTAAAATTTGTAGCACTTGGAAATCACACTGGGAAATGTTAATAAAATTTAGAGCACTTGGAAATAACACTAGGAATTAGAATACCAACTTGATCACTGCACTGCCAAACTGCAAAAGAGAACGAGTCAAGTCAGATTCTGATTTATATAGCCATGGGTTGCTCATGGCACCAAAGAACGGCATTCATAGCAGCTGCACTTGGTTTTCTATTGTTTAAAATGCAAAAAAAAAAAAAAAAAAACTTGTTTGTAAATTCTATTCAGTCAGAAATATTCGTGAAATTTTTCTAAATAGATTTTTATTTTCAACTTACCAAGTGCAAATGCATTGTACTACCCGTGCACAGTTGTTTCTAGCTGGCTTACTTCACTGCAGCGTTTATAATTTGAACTTCTGATTATAATTTGCTTTAGATCGATAATAAAAAAATTACCATGCATGAATGCAATTTGCTGCCCGTGGACAGTTATCTGGCTCATCTCTCTGCGAAATTATTACAATTTAGACCTAAAATATTTGTTTCTTTAGGTCGGTATATACATGTGTCGACATGTAAATTTGCAGGTTTTAATGATATCAGAATTCTGATGAATTCTGAAGAGGATATATTTGGGCCATTTTAGTTTGTATGGGCATTTTAGTTTGTATGTGTGTTCCGTTAAGAATTTATATGTACCGTTGAGATTTCGTATGTACCGTTAAGAATTCGTATGTATCCTTAAGAATTCGTATGTATCGTTAAGAATTCATATGTCCCTCTAAGATTTCTTGTGTCCCGTTAAGAGTTCTCATGTCCCGTTAAGAATCTTTCATAGGAGTTCTGAAAATCCGTGTGTCCCGTCGTCACGTTGTGGTAAGAGTTTCTAAATTTCTGGTCATGTCCCGTTGTGATGATGTGATGAAGTAATGATGAAGTGATGATGAGAGTCGATGACGTGATGAGAGTTCATGTGCCCTTAAAATTCATATCTCCATAGGATAACAACACCGCTGAAAACATCACATAACACACCACAAAATACATCACAGAATACAACACAGAACGCACCACATAATACATCACGGAACATAACCCCAAATACACTACACAACATATTTCAAAACATAACTCCAAATACGCTACATAACATATTTCAAACATACCACTACATGTACTACGAGACACACCAAGAAACACACCACCGCAAATACTAAGAATACCACGAAATACACCACGGCAAATGCCACGAAGTACATCACGGCAGATACCACAGGACATACCACGAATACCACAGAATACGCCACATAACACAACGACATCACCCCAAAACATACTACTAGTACAGAACATACTACTACCACGGTACGTACATATAAGCACACATAATAATACAACAGTAGAGTCGCCACATAATACATTAGGGAAATCACCGAATAACACAACAAATAACATAACAAATTGTCGTACACAGCACACAATACATCAAAAAACTCAAATAAAGAGACACATAAATATGATCAAACCCACAGACTCGAACATACACTAGAAGTAATCAGGTATTCACCAGAAGACTGGTACAGCATCATGACATTTAAATGCAGGATTTGTATAACGACATATATAACGTACACGGGTAAAAATAACATACAGGACACCATCGTACACAACATATTTAAATCACAACAAAGTTATACATTCACACAATTTACTCCGTAAATACAATACAAAGGGACAATACAGAATCATATGTAGAGAGAAATCATATGAGAAGGCATGGAGAGTCATAGGTGCATATAGGAACATATACAACCGCAACAATATGCGTACAGGTTATATCCTTGAATTATCCTATTCTAAATTGTATCACCAGATACAGCTAATACCACCGTATAGTCAAGAACATGAACAACGAAACCTTAACCACGGCAATGGAGACATCCTCAACCACAGTAAGGATGACGCCTACGACAACGATATCCGAGACCTCGAGTGTCTCAAATATTTCGAGGACATCTGCGGCCTTGAAGACATAAAGGACGGCAATGAATTTGACCACGCTGGAGACCCCATAGGTACCATAGATACCATAAACTTGGACGACGCTGAGCACCCCATAGATACCATAGACGCTGAGGACTCCATAGATACCATAGACACTGAGAGCCTCATAGATACCGTATATACTGAGGACCCCATAGATACCGGAGATATTGACATATTTACTGACATCGAAGAGGACACATACATGGATACACTTAAGGACATTAAGACGGAAGTAGACGTCCACATGAGTATTGTTAAAAACACTAACACCCTTATAAAAGACATAAAATTCATCAACGCTCCCAACATAAAGGATATCTACGCAATAGGTGTAAAGTATATAAAAAGTACTAAAGATACTAACATAATCTACATAAAGGACATAAACGGTACAAATAATACCTGTGTAAGTGATATAAAGGACATAAACGGTATTAATAATACCAATAATGCCAATATAAATGACGTAATCAACATAAAGGACATAAACGTTATTAATAATACCAATATAAAGTATACCAATGATACAGACACACAAATACTCATTGAGAATATTTACATTCAAGATATCTGTGAAATAATCAGCATTCGTGAGATTATTCAATATAACACCACATCTGTACAGACAGCGAATGACAACAACAGAGCGAGTGAGGGCAACAAAACGAGCGGGGATACCAGAACGAGCGGGGATACCATATATGCATCAGTAGAGACACAAAGATCTACTCAGAATTCGACAACATGCAGTGGTACCACATATGCATCAGCACAGATGCAATCTATCAACGCAGAATTCGAAAGCATCCTCAAATAGATATCCAAGCTAAATCTAAAACACTATTATAACATACCATGATACAAACCACGGCACGAATCTGCATAAGAAGATGGGAACGACTTGGGAACAACTTAGAAACTTAGGAACACAGAAATATAAACGGGAACGACCTAGGTAAACAGAAATATATGAAAATAAACGTACAGAATTAGCCACATCAAAGGGGGCGCACGATATCAATAACAACAGCAGCCATTATCATGAGAACAAGAACAACAGCAGCCACCAGGAGTATAGGAACAACAACCGCCAAGAATATAAGAACAACAGCAGCAGACACAATGTTTGAAGTACAGAATACTTACAATAAACATAGAAATCAAATCAGATCCTCAAGCAATCAAATAGATCCATCACTTGGGAAGCTGTTTTAACATATCCATAATACTTGAAGCAGTCATATGGTATCAATCACATACAAATAAAAAAACAAGTAAGCAGTAAAACTAATCCATCATAAATAAAAAGTAAGCGGTCTAATTGATCCATCACACATCCATCAGAGAAGAGTAAGCGATCTAATTGATCCATCACACATAATCGGTCTAATTGATCCTTTACACATAAAGAGTAAGCAATATCATTGACCCATCACACATAAAGTGTAAGCAGTCTATTTGATCCATCACATACAAAGAGTAAACAGTAAAATAATCACTCATAGCGAATCATGGAAGATGTTAGATAAAACTAATCACATATAAAGAGTTAACCAGTCAAATAATCACTCATAGCGAATCATGAAGGATGTCGTCCAAAACTATCGTTCCAAACTATCGTCCCAACTATCGTTACAAACTATCATTCCAGGTCATTCCCACATATGGAACATAAAGAGGTGATTAGCTCATGCATAGAATACCTTATCCTCAACTCAATTCAGCATAAATTCATATAAATTCACAGGTTCCCTAACAAGACTGTACGATTCTTCCCTCACCAATACAGCACACAAGTTCAACCCCGGTGTAAACAAATCAACCCCGATATAAACACATAACCAGGTACTTATTTTGAGAATCAAAGGTCAGATGAATGTTTATCAAATCAAAATCAAGCCTCAAATGAATATTTATCAGACAAAGGGAGATAGATACATACAAACAGACAATTTTTTCCAATTTCCAAATATTCTGCCTTCTTAAACGGGTGCCAACTGGACAAACAGGTGCATACTGGCAAACACAGACCAGGTGGGTACTCTCCAGAGCCACGGGCCGGGTAGGCACACTCTGGATACACCACTGGACCTACTGGCCACATGGGAATCGAGGCATATAGATCTTTGGAGGATCTTGCATAGCAGCGGTACGAATAGATTTATTACATGGAGATTCGGAGATCCTGAGATTCCGATTACAAACTCAACAAATTTTCTATCCCAATTATAATGGAATTATCTATCCTAATAATAATAGAGTTATCTATCCTAATAATAATAGAATGCCTATCTTAATAACGAATGGTTCATAACAAAATTGTTTACGCCAGAATAAAAAAATTATGTATCTAAAACTTATGTATCCAAAAAAATTTTATTCATAAAAGACTTTATCCATAAGTAATGAATTAGTTCATCCTATAAGTAGCACTATCTATCCAAGATATGAAAAAAATAATAATAAATAATTGTAAAATTTGTATCTTAATGAATGTTGTCCATCTTAATGAATTCATCCAATCTTAACGTGTAACATAGCTCATTCCATTTATCCCTGCCTTAAGGATATCTAATCATCTCACTGATCCCTGGCTTAAGGGTATTTAATCATCTCAATGACACCGGTCATCTCGGGAAGATGGATTTCATCTCAATGAGTAATAATTCATTCAGTAAAGGAATGGGCTCCATCTCATCTCGATGTGGGCAATTACTCGAGGTTGTGCCAACCACAAGGAGGATGATGTTTATCTCGTCTTGAAGTAATCCATTCAATATAATAAAAGAATTTTCTCGGTAAAAACTTTTTCTCGGTAGAAGGGATTTTTTTCTCGATAGAAGGGAATTTTTCTCCGTAGAAAGGAATTCATTCAATGGAAGGAATCCATTCAATATAATAACGGTAGAAGGGAATCCATTCAATATAATAACATAATATATAATAAATAAAAAAAAGATAAAAAAAGATAAAAATAAAAAATAATAAATTTAAAGTTTTTTCTCGATAGAAGGGATTTATTCACATGGGGCGGTTTTTATAATTTTCAAAATTTAAAATAATTTTTCCAAATTTCATCTCGATGGACCTTACTGACTATGAGGATACTTGCCTATGAAATCCATGAGTAATCCTTAGGAATAGAAGGTCACCTTAAGAAGGGCAGCTCACATTAAGAAGGGCAGCTCACATTAATTCTTCAGACACGGCATTCTTCAGACACGGCATTCTCTAAATAAGCTGATAGTAGCTTCAAATGTCACGGCATTCGCCGAATAAGCCAGGCCATGGCAATTACCTGAAAAATCATGACAGGGTAATCTCTACATTAATCTGTGGGGTATTCTCCACGTTTGTTCTCTGGAGTAATCTCCACGTTATTCTTTGTTCACTGAAGTAATAAGATCGTGGCATTCTCCGAAATACTCTGTTCAGCACTCTCCTGAAAAATTCACGATAATTAGCACACAAAGCCAATTAACACACAAAGCCACTCGAAACAACAGAGATTTATTCCATTTTTGAAATTTTACTTGTCATTAGTATAAAAACACCATGCACCAAATTTCAGCTCTCTATGTAGAAGCGCTCTCAGGTACTCTATTAATATATAGTCGAAATTTAAATTTTTGTATGGCAACCCCACGAATGATTTGCCCGATTTATGTTATTTTTGACCTTTTAACATTTTTTTTAAAGTCCGTGTACAAAGTTCCAGATTCCAGCTTTCTAAGTGAACGTGTTATCAAGTTATCCGTGCACACGGCAAGACGGACGTAAAAATCAAAATAAATATTATGCATAGGTGTCCAATCCATTTTGCTCTGCCATCATTATTTCTGTGCATTACAAATGGAATGACAAACTTAGTAGACCGTATAGATTTCATCTAGGGTATAAAAATGAATGCAAATTTTGAAAGAAAGAATTGCATTAAATTGAGCGTATTGTGACAAAAAAATTATACTTGTTTTTTTCTTAAGCAGAAATGTTTTCATTTTTCAATACACACTGCACGTATAAGGGCGTAGTGGTTCACTGTTGTTTTTATATAACTTTTATCAGCTCACGAATCCCTCACTAAAAACCTTGTGTCTGAGCGCCTGAGGGTCCCGTTCGTGATGAAAAAGTCTTACGGTAGTAAACGTGGATGGATTTACATGGGGTTTTTGATTTAGAATGAGCTTTCCGATGGGGTAAAATTTACATTCGTTTTTGGTGGTTTGGGTGGTGGTGGTGGTAGCTACCACCCTTGGAGTTGTCCAATTTGGGGCGTGTGTGATATAAGAGTAGTGAATCGAGATTCGGAAGTCGAGAGTCGAGTTAGAAAATATTAAAAAAGCTTTAAAATGATAAAAAATTTAAAAAAGGTACAAAATGTTAAAAAAGTTAAAAACAAAGTCTCAGACGCCAAACAAGATCTCAAGGAAATATTGTCTGAGATATCTCGCCAGGTGAATTGGGATAATCAACATTCATAGAAGGACTGAAAATATTACACTTCGATCCTGCACATATATTACTATATTGTCCGAATAATTGTACCAATGACGGTATATGAACTTTATTTCATAAGTCGCTCATAGTGGAAAAAATCGAATAGTTTTATGTGATAGCACTGAGTTGAGTAGTTCAGCAAGCTTTGAATGAAGTATAACAACTCAGCGGCAAATTGTTGTTGCAGTAAATATTCTTGTGTTTTCTGTATTTCTGTACTGTACTGTAAAAATAATCTTGCCGAAAGGAAAGCAAATTTAAATTTAAATTTTTTATCATGTAGGCAGAGCTCCGTAAGCAGTGCCAATTAGCATAAAAATGCATTAAACGCAGAATATATGTAAGTAACTGCATATTTCGATCGGGCGATCTCATTGGAAAAGCATGTTGAAATGTTTGCTTCCGACACACGCTGTTCCGCCAACTGAGCTCTATCTATATGACAAGAAATTTTTGTTTGATATATCTTGTGAAAAGTAACATTTTATTTTACACATTTTCAATGCACTTTTAAGTGAAAATAAACAATGATTTTCAGTAACTCGCTTTTCCGGGGAAGTTCCATTCGTCACCGGATCCAATACCCATGATTATCTTTTGGGTTATGGCATAAGCAGTAATAGTTCCACTGAAAATTTATGATGAATTACGACTTTAACATGATACGTCTCGGATATAAAAACTTACTACTGCTGCAAGGTGTCCTTAGCTGCAAGAGTATCATCATCATTGCCCTTAATATTATGTGGCGAATAGCGGTTATATAGACCCCAAATTGAGTTCATCAGCTTGCTGTTATATTTCACAGGTGTATACTGCATTTCTGCAAAAATAATTAAGAAATAATTTTAAAATTAGATAATATAGAAACATTGAAGATGTTTGAATCACATTAGTTAAGTGGATGAAAAAAAGAATGCGAATGGCAGTCGAGGTTCAAACGCAACTAATCTTCAAGAATGGAAGAGGAAATATCTGGTCGGCCACCATCTTAAATACAGTGCACACAAATTCTATGGTGTTTAGTCATATCAACTGGACTGATGTATATAAAAGTGTTTGAAAAAAAATTCTCTGTCACTCCGTACTACCTACATAACTGCACATCTCTTCACAACGGTTAAATAGATAGATCAAAATAACTTCGTAAGTAGGTAGCACAAAGTAAATATGTAGAGATATGTACCTACTTTTAACTAAACACAATAGAATTTATGTCTACATTCGTTGAAGATTTTCGAAAAAGGTCTTGGATTATATTCGAAATTAATTTGATTGAAAAACAAGAGAAAAAGCTATAATTGGTCTAATACCAATAATATTATACACAAGATAAAATAAAAGTGAAATAAATTGACAAACAAAAGTTTTATATGACAACACTAAGAAGAGGTTGCCCGAGTTAGTCCATATTCGAAAGTTTACTTTCGCTTTCTCAGTGTCCAAATATATCGTGAAAAATTAATTTTTTTTATGGTAACCCTACGAAGGAGTTATTTTGGAACTGAATTCTCAATTTTTTTTTTTTAAAAGACCATTTGAAAATTTTAAGGTTTCTACGTAAACGCGTACTAGAGTTATCGTAAAGACGGACGAATGAACCAAAGAACAGCCGGACATCCAAAAATTAATAAAATTAAGCATAGGTATAACCAATCCATCTTGTTTTATCAGCATAATTCAATACGTTACAAACGGAATGACAAATATGTATATTATATATATGTAGATTTCGTCTAGGGAGAAAAAAGCAGGAAAAAGTTATATTATAGTTATCAGATGAGAATGCCTATCATTTTTTTCTATCCTGCGATTGCCGATTTTTGGGCTACTGAGTTATATTAAAAAAAATAAAACTTTTGTTTTGGTTAAACACAGATATTTAAATTATTTTAAAGAGGAAAGTAAAATATTTTAGCGAAATTATAAAAAGAATACCTTTTAGGGCATGGCCACAACAGCGCACCGCACCAAGCACCGCACATCGCACCGCCCTGAGCTTGGTGTGCGTTGATAAACTTTGTCCCTTATCTCAAATACAAATGGCCACAGTGGCGCACCGCACCTTGCATCGCCCCCTGCAACAACCATTGCACTGAGCCTAGCACTGCACACAGGAAATGAGTTGTTATTTCTTTTGTGCGGTGCGTTGGTAACATTTATCCCGACTTGGATGAATTTAATGAATTTAACGATGTCTTAGTAAAGTTTCTTCTGTGGAGTACTTTAGTAACATTTATCGCGAGTAAATTCAGTAGATTTATATATGACAGTAAAATATGGATGCTCTTGGTCCTGCTTTCTTGGATGCGGAAAGAGAAAAACTGCAATACTTTACACGAAAGGAAAATACTCTCAAGATGCGGATGGAGAAAGATACAGACGACAACATCACATTTTTTAATAGCTTGCTAACATGTTAAATCATTATCTCCTTGGCAAAAGATAAGACTTCGAACTAAAATTATGCAACTTCTCGTGGAAGAATTTCATGATCACGATATGGAGCCTAGTAAGGGTAACCGCCCTGGATTTTGTTATTCAGGCAAATGCCAAAAGGGCCGTGTGCAGATTGCGCTCATTGGGATGTTGGGAGGACTGCTGGACTGGCTTTTCTTATTGCTCTCTGACGTATGGGCTGGACCTGGAAAAGCCTCTGGCCAGTATGCCACGTGATGCGATGGTACCGGGGCTTCGTTTTGGGCGTCACTTATCTGTGAACTTGCCTGTATCGTGGACTAAGGGAAGTGCCTTATCGAGCCTTTCCCGATTCGCTCTAAAAATTTTCACCGATGACTCTTTCATGGAGTACTCATTTGGAAGACACACCACTGTCTTCCAGGCTGAAGCCTTCGCCATCTCAATGCCAACGAAGATACCCCTTGATATGGAGATCAATTGAAAGGACATTGCTATCCTTTCGAATAGTTATACAGCCTCGATGGCTTTGAGTGGCCCTCGGATAATATTTAAGTTAGGGGGGGATTGCAGGTCGTCTGTGGAAAAGTTGTATATCCACAACAAGGTGTCCCTTCTGTGGGTTTTTGGTCACATGGGGATAATTGGGAATGAAAGGGTTGACGTTTTAGCTAGAGTTGGCTCTGCCTCCTGTAGTATCGTGTCTCTCATCAAAGCGGATTTTCATAGGAAGCATCAGCAGAGATGGAAGCACCTGAGTACTTGTGGGTGCATAAAACTGTTTCTTGATGGAACCAATAGGAATATGATCGGTCTTATGCTGTGCTATGTGCGGTGCTAGGTGCGGTGCGGCGTTGTGGCCATGCACTAAGACCAATCAGTCCCTAGCACATCGCTCCTTGCACATCGCGGAATTAATGGCCACAGTAAAGCACTGCAGATTGCCTAAAGCGACCTCGAATATTTGACTTCTGAAGTAAGTTAAGATATTGCCAAATCGCAGTCCAGTTTTTGTTGAAGAGTATAGACAGAACTCAACACTCTAGTTGCAATTCATCTGAAGAAGGCGACATTGTCTGTGAAGTAAGTAAGTGGAATACCTTAAAAAATTTATGAAAAAGACAAGCCGTATTCATAAAATTAACTTTAAGAGAAGTAATTTGGGTGAATTTCATCATTTCTATAAAAATCTCCGAAGAGACCGATAGCGATTCTACATTTGATTACATTTTAGACAAGATTCACGGACAAATTGTGAAAAATTGGAAGAATTTCCACAATCAACCAATAGGAATAAAAGAAAGTCTAATGACTTACACTAAGATTTGTTTTGCATAATTATTGTATAGTATAGGATTACAAAAGTAAAAAATAAATAACAGTTATTGGATGTTCGAATTCATATTCAGAGTTTTCCACATTCTGCATTAAAAAAGTTCTGAAAATTTATTCCGATAAATAATATATGTCCGTGCAAAGTTCTCGTCGACTAGAAAAGCGTTGAAAAGCTGCGATAAAGGCTGCTGTGGTTAGATCGGATACCGGCTCTATGTGTATGGCCTTGGTGGTCATGCAAACAAAAATGCATGTATAGCCCTTGTAAAAACAATTTCCTCTGTGTTTGGACATTTTCAGATTGATGGGACCAGCGTAATCCACCCCGGTTTTTTGAAAGGGTCATGATATATTTACCCTTGAAGCAGGCAGGTTCCCCATGATTTGGTTTCTATTTAAAGCGGATTGTTTGAAGCAAGTAACACATTTGCGCAAAATATGTTTAACGGTTTTTCGTCCTTGTGGAATCCAGAATTCGTTTCTTAAAGTTGACAGAACTAATTGCAAACCTCCATGCAATATTTTCGTGTGAAAGTGATTGATTATTAATATTATCAAGATGCTTCCTTTCGGCAATATTATTGGATGTTTTTGATTAAAGGGGATGTTGGCGTTTTGAAGTCGGCCACCCACACGCAATAACTCGTCCGGGTCTAAGAATGGGTTTAGAGACAAGCTGTTGCTTTTGGTAGGTAGTTAAATGCCTGCCTTCAGTTGCTTAATTTCTTTTCGTATGGAGTCCTTTCAGCTAGCTTGATTAACGAATGATTCGCTTGAATCATTTCGGATGGTTTTAGAAGCAATGAACTGTTACGATGAGTCTTGGAAATGGTCTTCCGGCTGTGGTTAATAAATCTGAAACAATAAGCAATAACACGTTGCAGCTAGACAAATGTTGAGAATTTACAAAACAACTCATTGATTTCTGAATGAGTTGTAGTTAAACAGCTTTGCTTTTGCTCAGATCCGATAATATTGTCTGCCAAGGGTTTTAACTGAGGCCAATTTCCTTCAGAGCTCAATAGCCGCTGAGGGCCGTGCCACCTTATTTTGTGAGAACTTAAAGATGTAGGTTCAATGCCCCTGGAGTTACAATCGGCCGGGTTGTCAACAGACCGTACAACACGCCATGACGGAATATCAATTAGGTTTTGAATTTCAGCAATCCTGTTTGCTACATAGGTTTTGTATTTGTTCGGATGATTGCGAATCCAAGCTAGGACTATAGATGAATCCGTCCAAGCAAATATGGGAACTTTGTAAAATTCGAGGTCTGTTTTAACACGATTAATAAGCCTAGCTAAAAGTACAGCGCCACATAACTCGAGGCGAGGAAGTGTGACAGGTTTAACAGGTGCTATTTTGGATTTTGCTATCAGTAAATATACATGGACGTTTCCTTCGTGATCTATGGCACGGATGTAAACGGCCGCCGAATAGGCTTGATGGGACGCATCGGAAAATCCATGTATTTGGCATGTAGATAAGTCACTGGTGGTGCATACCCACCGTCGTATGTATATTGTGCTGATGGTACTTAATTTTGCCTTAAATTGTCGCCAGTGGCGGTCAATGTGCGCAAGAATTTGATCGTCCCATTAGCATCCAAAAAAGGCATAAAGCTTGCATCAGAATTTTGGCTGTGACTATGATTGGAGATATCCAACCAAGTGGATCAAAGAGTGAAGCAATTTCTGACAAAACCGAACGCTTTGCAGAAATTTGATCTGCAAACTGTTTGTTTTTCAAAGTGAATTGATCAGTTCCCGGGTGCCAATGGATTCCCAATGTTTTTACAGATTCATCACTTGCGAACTGTACAGGAAGTTGTACTTCCCTATGTTCTTCTGGGATGCTTGACAAGAGATCCGATGCATTGCTGACCCACTTCCTTAAATTGAATCCTGCTGACGATAAGAAGTTAATAAGCTGCTTTTGTATTTCCAACGCTTCCTCGATGGAATCAACACCAGTGAGCAAATCATCAACATAAAAATCCCATGATATAATTCTGGCAGCTATAGGATAAGTATTTAGCAGCTCCATCGGTGGCTACCTGATGTAAGGTTTTAATTTCTAAATATGGATCTGGAGTTGTGCCGAATGTAGCAGTGGTTAACTTAAAATCTTTGATGTCTTCATTGGGGTTGTTTGTCTAAACAGTCCTTTGGTAATTTTGGTCTGGAGATTGGACGTTTATCATTCGGTACATTTTTTCTATGTCGGCTGACATGGCAAATTTGTACTTTCGCTATCTAAGTAACGTTGAGAAGAGTTCGGATTGCAGTACTGGGCCTGTATGCAACTGTTCATTTAGACTTTTCCCATTAGAGGACTTAGCTGAAGCATCGAAGACAACTAGAACTTTGGTACTTGTACTCTCTTTAATAACGGCGTGGTGAGGAAGATAATAGCATTTATCTTTATTAACTTCCTTGTCAACTGCTGTCATGTGTCCTAATGATTGATACTCATTAATACAGGCTTTATATTCCTGACTAAGCTCAGGATTTTGCTGTAGTTTACGCTCTAAACTATGAAATCTTCGTACAGCCATGCCGCGAGTCTCATAAGCTGGGACTTTCATTGATGAAGGGCAAACGGACTTCGTAGCGGCCGTTTGTGTCTCGAAAATGAGTTTTCTTGTTGAATTATTCACAATCACGGTCTGCTCTAGATAGTTGTTTTCCTGAGATAAATTCTTCGGCTTCCCAAAACCGTCGCAGAAGTTTGTCCAATGAAGACTTTTATTCGTCATACGCGTTTGTTGTTATCGCAGACGCTTTAGAGATTGTGGAAGTGCTGTTTAGGTTCCCGAAAAGAATCCAACCGAGCGTGCTATTTTGCGCTATTGGTGTTCCTGTAGGACCTTTTTGTAATCCTTCTAAGAGGATTTACCTGTATACGTCCGCTCCTAATAGCAGGTCGATTTTTCCTGATTTGAAAAAATATGGATCGGCGAGTTGCAGATCACGTACATGGCTCCATTCCTTGTGTGGAATGGTGGATGGAGGTAATATGTCTGTGATAGTGTTCACGACAAGAGCATCCATCGTGCTCACCTTATTCGAGGTTGAATAAGGATGTATGTTAATTGTTACTTGTTTTATGACATACATAGCTTCTGACTTTCCTAAGCCAGTGATTTGTATGGATGTGTTCATAATGGCCAACTGCAGCTTGCGTGCAGCGGCTTTTGTTATGAACGGGACTTGGGAACCTGAGTCAATCAAGGCTCGCAGAGTAAACATGGTACCCTTTCTTGACGGAATTTTAATCAATACTGTGGCAAGCAAGGCTTCTGTAGTTCTTACAGATTGGCTTGCATGAAGCGAGTGAATATTAGACGTGGAAGGTGATTTACAATGTGACAATTTTAAATTTAGCATCTACATCCAATTTTACAAATTTGGGGCATTTATATAAACGATGTTGCTCTTTACAAAGTGTACATCTGTCACCAAATGACTTAAAGTGAGTTGATACTTTTGAAATCTGAGCTGGTTTATTCATTAAATGTGGTTTCGTATCTGCAAGTGCTTCTAGAGTTCGGAATCTTTTCTCTAGAAATTTTTCAAGATTCAAGGGTGGGAAGCTCGTTTACGCTATTCACTTATTGCTCCCATAAACGATGTGTTTCTGCTGGCAAGCATTGCACTAGCATATAAATTAATATTGTATTCCAGTGCTTAGTGGGGACTTCCAATGCTTCTAGTTCGTAAATACATTCGGAAGATTTGCCCAACACTGTTTTTAGTGCCTCGGCTGACTCTTGTGTCGCCTTATTTTTTGTACTGGAGATAACGCAGAATTGGTATGCACCAGGGATTGGAATAGATCACGAAACGACCTCAATGACTCATATGACCCTGAGAATCTTGGGATTGTGATGCTAGGCAATCTCAAAAACGAGGAAGATTCATTCTCCGTGTTTGGCTTTGATTCTACTTTTGTTTCGAATGCATCCAGTGCATCTCTGAGAATACCTCGAAACGTGTACTATTTATTTTCCACACTTTGAGAACTGATCGTTGGCAAAATAATCGTATTTTTGCAATTTGCTATCCTCTAAAGCCTGAGTAGCTTGGATAATTGTATAATGCGTATTCTTATAGTCCGACCAAATTTCGCTTAGGGCGATTAGCCGCTCAGAAATAAGTCCTCTCGTTGGTTTTTCTACATCAGTATTGTTGTAGTTGTTCAACAATTTTTGGAAAATTTTTGCAGAGGTGACTTGGTTAGCTAAAAGTTTTTGAAGTGCAGACATGTTTGAAAAAACCGAGAATATATACCAGTAAACTTTAAATCCGGCTCGAAGGACCATCAAATTTTCTGCCCGTAGTTAGAGCGAACACGCAAATATTGAAGAAATATGATGAAAGTTATAACCCTGGTTCAAAGTCAGTATTTTCCTAGCTTAATTCTTCGGTTCACCAAGTTTACTACACTGTAACCCGCACTCCAACTAGATTTTTTTTAAATTCAATAAATGCTATAATTTGTAATTAATATATAATATATATATGCCTGATAATATTATATCAAAACCACAATTATAATTATAATTTATCTGCAAAGCTAAATTTAATATTGAATAAATGTGAAAGAATAAATAAGATTAAATTAAATTTATGTTTAGAAAATTTTATTGTATCTGACAATGTACTCACCATCTCAGTATTAGGCACTAGATCAAATTGGTTTTCTAATTTATTGAGGTTTGGAATTGGACTATTCTTTATTCTAGTGGATATCCAGAATAAAGTGAGGTTATTAATTCTGACTGCAGTCGATACCGACAGAAAGAATCTTTATTCGGTCTAGACCCGTAATAAAGTGGTTTATATTAGTAAATTTCTTATTCGGTCGATACCCGCAATAAGAATCTTTATTCGGTCGAGACCCGTAATAAAGTGGTTTAAATTAGTAAATTTCTTATTCGGTCGATACCCGCAATAAGAATCTTTATTCGGTCGAGACCCATAATAAAGTGATTTATGTTAGTAAATTTCTTATTCGATCGATACCCGCAATAAGAAACTTTATTCGGTCGAGACCCGTAATAAAGTGATTTATGTTAGTAAATTTCTTATTCGGTTGATACCCGCAATAAGAATCTTTATTCGGTCGAGACCCGTAATAAAGTGGTTTATGTTAGTAAATTTCTTATTCGGTCGATACCCGCAATAAGAATCTTTATTCGGTCGAGACTCGTAATAAAGTGGTTCATGTTAGTAAATTTCTTATTCTGTCGAATAAGAATAATTATTTGAACTGTCAATTAAATAAAGTATTTAAACTGTTAGTAAAAATTGTAGCACTTGGAAATCACACTGGGAAATGTTAATAAAATTTAGAGCACTTGGAAATAACACTAGGAATTAGAATACCAACTTGATCACTGCACTGCCAAACTGCAAAAGAGAACGAGTTAAGTCAGATTCTGATTTATATAGCCATGGGTTGCTCATGGCACCAAAGAACGGCATTCAAAGGCGCATGGCAATTGGCATAGCAGCTGCACTTCGTTTTCTATTGTTTAAAATCCAACAAAAAAAAAACTTGTTTGTAAATTCTATTCAGTCAGAAATATTCGTGAATTTTTTCTAAATAGATTTTTATTTTCAACTTACCAAGTGCAAATGTATTGTACTACCCGTGTACAGTTGCTTCTAGCTGGCTTACTTCACTGCAGCGTTTATAATTTGAACTTCTGATGATAATTTGCTTTAGATCGATAATAAAAAATTACCATGCGTGAATGCAATTTGCTGCCCGTGGACAGTTATCTGGCTCATCTCTCTGCGAAATTATTACAATTTAGACCTAAAATATTTGTTTCTTTAGGTCGGTATATACATGTGTCGACATGTAAATTTGCAGGTTTTAATGATATCAGAATTGTGATGAATTCTGAACAGGATATATTTGGGCCATTTTAGTTTGTATGGGCATTTTAGTTTGTATGTGTGTTCCGTTAAGAATTTATATGTACCGTTGAGATTTCGTATGTACCGTTAAGAATTCGTATGTATCCTTAAGAATTCGTATGTATCGTTAAGAATTCATATGTCCCTCTAAGATTTCTTGTGTCCCGTTAAGAGTTCTCATGTCCCGTTAAGAATCTTTCATAGGAGTTCTGAAAATCCGTGTGTCCCGTCGTCACGTTCTGGTAAGAGTTTCTAAATTTCTGGTCATATCCCGTTGTGATGATGTGATGAAGTAATGATGAAGTGATGATGAGAGTCGATGACGTGATGAGAGTTCATGTGCCCTTAAAATTCATATCTCCATAGGATAACAACACCGCTGAAAACATCACATAACACACCACAAAATACATCACAGAATACAACACAGAACGCACCACATAATACACCACGGAACATAACCCCAAATACACTACACAACATATTTCAAAACATAACTCCAAATACGCTACATAACATATTTCCAAACATACCACTACATGTACTACGAGACACACCAAGAAACACACCACCGCAAATACTACGAATACCACGAAATACACCACGGCAAATGCCACGAAGTACATCACGGCAGATACCACAGGACATACCACGAAATAAACCAAAGAATACGCCACATAACACAACGACACCACCCCAAAACATACTACTAGTACAGAACATACTACTACCACGGTACGTAGGTACATATAAGCACACATAATAATACAACAGTAGAGTCGCCACATAATACATTAAGGAAATCACCGAATAACACAACAAATAAAATAAAAAAATGTCGTACACAGCACACAATACATCAAAAAACTCAAATAAAGAGACACATAAATATGATCAAACCCACAGACTCGAACATACACTAGAAGTAATCAGGTATTCACCAGAAGACTGGTACAGCATCATGACATTTAAATGCAGGATTTGTATAACGACATATATAACGTACACGAGTAAAAATAACATACAGGACACCATCGTACACAACATATTTAAATCACAACAAAGTTATACATTCACACAATTTACTCCATAAATACAATACAAAGGGACAATACAGAATCATATGCAGAGAGAAATCATATGAGAAGGCATGGAGAGTCATAGGTGCATATAGGAACACATACAACCGCAACAATATGCGTACAGGTTATATCCTTGAATTATCCTATTCTAAATTGTATCACCAGATACAGTTGATACCACCGTATAGTCAAGAACATGAACAACGAAACCTTAACCACGGCAATGGAGACATCCTCAACCACAGTAAGGATGACGCCTACGACAACGATATCCGAGACCTCGAGTGTCTCAAATATTTCGAGGACATCTGCATTGAATTCTGAATTTGACGACGCTGGAGACCCCATAGGTACCATAGATACCATAAACTTGGACGACGCTGAGCACCCCATAGATACCATAGACGCTGAGGACTCCATAGATACCATAGACACTGAGAGCCTCATAGATACCGTATATACTGAGGACCCCATAGATACCGGAGATATTGACATATTTACTGACATCGAAGAGGACACATACATGGATACACTTAAGGACATTAAGACGGAAGTAGACGTCCACATGAGTATTGTTAAAAACACTAACACCCTTATAAAAGACATAAAATTCATCAACGCTCCCAACATAAAGGACATCTACGCAAAAGGTGTAAAGTATATAAAAAGTACTAAAGATACTAATATAATCTACATAAAGGACATAAACGGTACAAATAATACCTGTGTAAGTGATATAAAGGACATAAACGGTATTAATAATACCAATAATGCCAATATAAATGACGTAATCAACATAAAGGACATAAACATTATTAATAATACCAATATAAAGTATACCAATAATACAGACACACAAATACTCATTGAGAATATTTACATTCAAGATATCTGTGAAATAATCAGCATTCGTGAGATTATTCAATATAACACCACATCTGTACAGACAGCGAGTGACAACAACAGAGCGAGTGAGGGCAACAAAACGAGCGGGGATACCAGAACGAGCGGGGATACCATATATGCATCAGTAGAGACACAAAGATCTACTCAGAATTCGACAACATGCAGTGGCACCACATATGCATCAGCACAGATGCAATCTATCAACGCAGAATTCGAAAGCATCCTCAAATAGATATCCAAGCTAAATCTAAAACACTATTATAACATACCATGATACAAACCACGGCACGAATCTGCATAAGAAGATGGGAACGACTTGGGAACAACTTAGAAACTTAGGAACACAGAAATATAAACGGGAACGACCTAGGTAAACAGAAATATATGAAAATAAACGTACAGAATTAGCCACATCAAAGGGGGCGCACGATATCAATAACAACAGCAGCCATTATCATGAGAACAAGAACAACAGCAGCCACCAGGAGTATAGGAACAACAACCGCCAAGAATATAAGAACAACAGCAGCAGACACAATGTTTGAAGTACAGAATACTTACAATAAACATAGAAATCAAATCAGATCCTCAAGCAATCAAATAGATCCATCACTTGGGAAGCTGTTTTAACATATCCATAATACTTGAAGCAGTCATATGGTATCAATCACATAAAAATAAAAAAACAAGTAAGCAGTAAAACTAATCCATCATAAATAAAAAGTAAGCGGTCTAATTGATCCATCACACATCCATCAGAGAAGAGTAAGCGATCTAATTGATCCATCACACATAATCGGTCTAATTGATCCTTTACACATAAAGAGTAAGCAATATCATTGACCCATCACACATAAAGTGTAAGCAGTCTATTTGATCCATCACATACAAAGAGTAAACAGTAAAATAATCACTCATAGCGAATCATGGAAGATGTTAGATAAAACTAATCACATATAAAGAGTTAACCAGTCAAATAATCACTCATAGCGAATCATGAAGGATGTCGTCCAAAACTATCGTTCCAAACTATCGTCCCAACTATCGTTACAAACTATCATTCCAGGTCATTCCCACATATGGTACATAAAGAGGTGATTAGCTCATGCATAGAATACCTTATCCTCAACTCAATTCAGCATAAATTCATATAAATTCCCAGGTTCCCTAACAAGACTGTACGATTCTTCCCTCACCAATACAGCACACAAGATCAGCCCCTGTATAAACAAATCAACCCCGATATAAACACATAACCAGGTACTTATTTTGAGATTCAAAGGTCAGATGAATGTTTATCAAATCAAAATCAAGCCTCAGATGAATATTTATCAGACAAAGGGAGATACATACATACAAACAACCAATTTTTTCCAATTTCCAAATATTCTGCCTTCTTAAACGGGTGCCAACTGGACAAACAGGTGCATACTGACAAACACAGACCAGGTGGGTACTGTCCAGAGCCACGGGCCGGGTAGGCACACTCTGGATACACCACTGGACGTACTGGCCACATGGGAATCGAGGTATATAGATCTTTGGAGGATCTTGCACAGCAGCGGTACGAATAGATTTATTACATGGAGATTCGGAGATCCTGAGATTCCGATTACAAACTCAACAAATTTTCTATCCCAATTATAATGGAATTATCTATCCTAATAATAATAGAGTTATCTATCCTAATAATAATAGAATGCCTATCTTAATAACGAATGGTTCATAACAAAACTGTTTACGCCAGAATAAAAAAAATTATGTATCTAAAACTTATGTATCCAAAAAAATTATATTCATAAAAGACTTTATCCATAACTAATGAATTAGTTCATCCTATAAGTAGCACTATCTATCCTAGATATGAAAAAAATAATAATAAATAATAGTAAAATTTGTATCTTAATGAATGTTGTCCATCTTAATGAATTCAGCCAATCTTAACGTGTAACATAGCTCATTCCATTTATCCCTGCCTTAAGGATATCTAATCATCTCACTGATCCCTGGCTTAAGGGTATTTAATCATCTCAATGACACCGGTCATCTCGGGAAGATGGATTTCATCTCAATGAGTAATAATTCATTCAGTAAAGGAATGGGCTCCATCTCATCTCGATGTGGGCAATTACTCGAGGTTGTGCCAACCACAAGGAGGATGATGTTTATCTCGTCTTGAAGTAATCCATTCAATATAATAAAAGAATTTTCTCGGTAAAAACTTTTTCTCGGTAGAAGGGATTTTTTTCTCGATAGAAGGGAATTTTTCTCCGTAGAAAGGAATTCATTCAATGGAAGGAATCCATTCAATATAATAACGGTAGAAGGGAATCCATTCAATATAATAACATAATATATAATAAATAAAAAAAAGATAAAAAAAGATAAAAATAAAAAATAATAAATTTAAAGTTTTTTCTCGATAGAAGGGATTTATTCACATGGGGCGGTTTTTATAATTTTCAAAATTTAAAATAATTTTTCCAAATTTCATCTCGATGGACCTTACTGACTATGAGGATACTTGCCTATGAAATCCATGAGTAATCCTTAGGAATAGAAGGTCACCTTAAGAAGGGCAGCTCACATTAATTCTTCAGACACGGCATTCTCCAGACACGGCATTCTCTAAATAAGCTGATAGTAGGTTCAAATGTCACGGCATTCGCCGAATAAGCCAGGCCATGGCAATTACCTGAAAAATCATGACAGGGTAATCTCTACATTAATCTGTGGGGTATTCTCCACGTTTGTTCTCTGGAGTAATCTCCACGTTATTCTTTGTTCACTGAAGTAATAAGATCGTGGCATTCTCCGAAATACTCTGTTCAGCACTCTCCTGAAAAATTCACGATAATTAGCACACAAAGCCAATTAACACACAAAGCCACTCGAAACAACAGAGATTTATTCCATTTTTGAAATTTTACTTGTCATTAGTATAAAAACACCATGCACCAAATTTCAGCTCTCTATGTAGACGCGCTCTCAGGTACTCTATTAATATATAGTCGAAATTTAAATTTTTGTATGGCAACCCCACGAATGATTTGCCCGATTTATGTTATTTTTGACCTTTTAACATTTTTTTTAAAGTCCGTGTACAAAGTTCCAGATTCCAGCTTTCTAAGTGAACGTGTTATCAAGTTATCCGTGCACACGGCAAGACGGACGTAAAAATCAAAATAAATATTATGCATAGGTGTCCAATCCATTTTGCTCTGCCATCATTATTTCTGTGCATTACAAATGGAATGACAAACTTAGTAGACCGTATAGATTTCATCTAGGGTATAAAAATGAATGCAAATTTTGAAAGAATGAATTGCATTAAATTGAGCATATTGTGACAAAAAAATTATACTTGTTTTTTTCTTAAGCAGAAATGTTTTCATTTTTCAATACACACTGCACGTATAAGGGCGTAGTGGTTCACTGTTGTTTTTATATAACTATTATCAGCTCACGAACCCCTCACTAAAAACCTTGTGTCTGAGCGCCTGAGGGTCCCGTTCGTGATGAAAAAGTCTTACGGTAGTAAACGTGGATGGATTTACATGGGGTTTTTGATTTAGAATGAGCTTTCCGATGGGGTAAAATTTACATTCGTTTTTGGTGGTGGTGGTAGCTACCACCCTTGGAGTTGTCCAATTTGGGGCGTGTGTGATATAAGAGTAGTGAATCGAGATTCGGAAGTCGAGAGTCGAGTTAAAAAATATTAAAAAAGCTTTAAAATGATAAAAAAGTTAAAAAAAGGTACAAAATGTTAAAAAAGTTAAAAACAAAGTCTCAGACGCCAAACAAGATCTCAAGGAAATATTGTCTGAGATATCTCGCCAGGTGAATTGGGATAATCAACATTCATAGAAGGACTGAAAATATTACACTTCGATCCTGCACATATATTACTATATTGTCCGAATAATTGTACCAATGACGGTATATGAACTTTATTTCATAAGTCGCTCATAGTGGAAAAAATCGAATAGTTTTATGTGATAGCACTGAGTTGAGTAGTTCAGCAAGCTTTGAATGAAGTATAACAACTCAGCGGCAAATTGTTGTTGCAGTAAATATTCTTGTGTTTTCTGTATTTCTGTACTGTACTGTAAAAATAATCTTGCCGAAAGGAAAGCAAATTTAAATTTAAATTTTTTATCATGTAGGCAGAGCTCCGTAAGCAGTGCCAATTAGCATAAAAATGCATTAAACGCAGAATATATGTAAGTAACTGCATATTTCGATCGGGCGATCTCATTGGAAAAGCATGTTGAAATGTTTGCTTCCGACACACGCTGTTCCGCCAACTGAGCTCTATCTATATGACAAGAAATTTTTGTTTGATATATCATGTGAAAAGTAACATTTTATTTTACACATTTTCAATGCACTTTTAAGTGAAAATAATCAATGATTTTCAGTAACTCGCTTTTCCGGGGAAGTTCCATTCGTCACCGGATCCAATACCCATGATTATCTTTTGGGTTATGGCATAAGCAGTAATAGTTCCACTGAAAATTTATGAAGAATTACGACTTTAACATGATACGTCTCGGATATAAAAACTTACTACTGCTGCAAGGTGTCCTTAGCTGCAAGAGTATCATCATCATTGCCCTTAATATTATGTGGCGAATAGCGGTTATATAGACCCCAAATTGAGTTCATCAGCTTGCTGTTATATTTCACAGGTGTATACTGCATTTCTGCAAAAATAATTAAGAAATAATTTTAAAATTAGATAATATAGAAACATTGAAGATGTTTGAATCACATTAGTTAAGTTAAGTGGATGAAAAAAAGAATGCGAATGGCAGTCGAGGTTCAAACGCAACTAATCTTCAAGAATGGAAGAGGAAATATCTGGTCGGCCACCATCTTAAATACAGTGCACACAAATTCTATGGTGTTTAGTCATATCAATTGGACTGATGTATATAAAAGTGTTTGAAAAAAAATTCTCTGTCACTCCGTACTACCTACATAACTGCACATCTCTTCAGAACGGTTAAAATGATAGATCAAAATAACTTCGTAAGTAGCTCAAAGTAAATTTGTAGAGATATGTACCTATTTTTAACTAAACACAATAGAATTTATGTCTACATTCGTTGAAGATTTTCGAAAAAGGTCTTGGATTATATTCGAAATTAATTTGATTGAAAAACAATAATACCAATAATATTATACACAAGATAACATAAAAGTGAAATAAATTGACAAACAAAAGTTTTATATGACAACACTAAGAAGAGGTTGCCCGAGTTAGTCCATATTCGAAAGTTTACTTTCGCTTTCTCAGTGTCCAAATATATCGTGAAAATTTAATTTTTTTTTATGGTAACCCTACGAAGGAGTTATTTTGGAACTGAATTCTCAATTTTTTTTTTTAAAAGACCATTTGAAAATTTTAAGGTTTCTACGTAACCGCGTACTAGAGTTATCGTAAAGACGGACGAATGAACCAAAGAACAGCCGGACATCCAAAAATTAATAAAATTAAGCATAGGTATAACCAATCCATCTTGTTTTATCAGCATATTTCAATGCGTTACAAACGGAATGACAAATATGTATATTATATATATGTATGTAGATTTCGTCTAGGGAGAAAAAAGCAGGAAAAAGTTATATTATAGTTATCAGATGAGAATGCCTATCATTTTTTTCTATCCTGCGATTGCCGATTTTTGGGCTACTGAGTTATATTAAAAAAATTAAAACTTTTGTTTTGGTTAAACACAGATATTTAAATTATTTTAAAGAGGAAAGTAAAATATTTTAGCGAAATTATAAAAAGAATACCTCTTAGGGCATGGCCACAACAGTGCACCGCACCAAGCACCGCACATCGCACCGCCCTGAGCTTGGTGTGCGTTGATAAACTTTGTCCCTTATCTCAAATAGAAATGGCCACAGTGGCGCACCGCACCTTGCATCGCCCCTTGCAACAACCATTGCACTGAGCCTAGCACTGCACACAGGAAATGAGTTGTTATTTCTTTTGTTGGTAACATTTATCCCGACTGGGATGAATTTAATGAATTTAACGATGTTTTAGTAAAGTTTCTTCTGTGGAGTACTTTAGTAACATTTATCGCGAGTAAATTCAGTAGATTTATATATGACAGTACAATTTGGATCCTCTTTGTCCTGGTTTCTTGGATGTGCAAAGAGAAAAACTGCAATACCTTACACGAAAAGAAAATACTCTCAAGATGCGGATGGAGAAAGATACAGATGACAACATCACATTTTTTAATAGCTTGCTAACATGTTAAATCATTATCTCCTTGGCAAAAGATAAGACTTCGAACTAAAATTATGCAACTTCTCGTGGAAGAATTTCATGATCACGATATGGAGCCTAGTAAGGGTAACCGCCCTGGATTTTGTTATTCAGGCAAATGCCAAAAGGGCCGTGTGCAGATTGCGCTCATTGGGATGTTGGGAGGACTGCTGGACTGGCTCTTCTTATTGCTCTCTGACGTATGGGCTGGACCTGGAAAAGCCTCTGGCCAGTATGCCACGTGATGCGATGGTACCGGGGCTTCGTTTGGGCGTCACTTATCTGTGAACTTGACTGTATCGTGGACTAAGGGAAGTGCCTTATCGAGCCTTTCCCGATTCGCTCTAAAAATTTTCACCGATGACTCTTTCACTAATAAGGGAGCCGGGGCATGTGTCTACTTTACTGAGCCTGACATTGGGATGGAGTACTTATTTGGAAGACCCACCACTGTCTTCCAGGCTGAAGCCTGCGCCATCTCAATGCCAACGAAGATACCCCTTGATATGGAGATCAATTGAAACGACATTGCTATCCTTTCGAATAGTTATACAGCCTCGATGGCTTTGAGTGGCCCTCGGATAATATTTAAGTTAGGTTGCAGGTCGTCTGTGGAAAAGTTGTATATCCACAACAAGGTGTCCCTTCTGTGGGTTTTTGGTCACATGGGGATAATTGGGAATGAAAGGGTTGACGTTTTAGCTAGAGCTGGCTCTGCCTCCTGTAGTATCGTGTCTCTCATCAAAGCGGATTTTCGTAGGAAGCATCAGCAGAGATGGAAGCACCTGAGTACTTGTGGGTGCATAAAACTGTTTCTTGATGGAACCAATAGGAATATCTCCGATTCTCATATGGGTTCGGAAGGACACAGTGTAGAACAGGAACAGGCCGGATACTCTAGAGTCTGCATTTCCATCTGTAGATGAGGTGAAAAACCTTCCTCACCATTACCAGATGTGCTTCATTAAGACGACAGGAAGGTTTTTGTGAATGGGCTTCTAGCAGGACAGCAAAATGGACCGCCATGGCCTCCGTGCTTGGGATGAGTTCACCTGTTCCTCTGCCTTAAAAAAGGGTAATCAGCCATTTATTTATCGGAATAAATTTTCAGAACATTTTTAATGCAGAATGTGGAAAACTCTGAATATGAATTCGAACATCCAATAACTGTAATTTATTTTTTAGTTTTGTAATGCTATACTATACAATAATTATGCAAAAAATTCTTAGTGTAACGTGGTCATTAGTCTTTCTTTTATTCCTATTGGTTGATTGTGGAAATTCTTCCAATTTTTCACAATATGTCCGTGAATCTTGTCTAAAATATAATCAAATGTAGAATCGTTATCGGTCTCTTCGGAGATTTTTATAGAAATGATGAAATTCACCCAAATTACTTCTCTTAAAGTTAATTTCATGAATACGGCTTGTCTTTTTTATAAATTTTTTAAGGAATCCACTTACTAACTTCACAGACAATGTCGCCTTCTTCAGATGAATTGCAACTAGAGTGTTGAGTTCTGTCTATACTCTTCAACAAAAACTGGACTGCACTTTCGCAATATCTTAACTTACTTCAGAAGTTAAGATGGATATTGAGGAGTTTTTAAGAGAATATAATAACATCTTACTCGATGAGCATAAGAAACAAATCCAAGAATGTTATTACTTTTTAAAATTATATGAAAATATTGAAAAAGTTAACTCAAAATTTGGTGAGCACTATATAAGCTGCCCTTGGTCAAGTGATGATTCAACGGATGAACCAGATACATGTGAATGTTGTGGTGTTGCTAGATGCCTAAAAGAAGTTGTGAGGCTATATAAATTCTATCAAACACAAAGTAATTGCGAAGCATGCCTTAAGAAGTGCGATTTAATTTAGCACTAGAAATACTCATTTTGTATACTAGGAGAGCTCATAAAGGATCATGGAAACTTGCGCTATAAGCAGATTGATTTCAACGACAGACAGAGGAAATTTTGATTACATCTAACATCGAGATTACAGCTCGGTCCCATAGGATTATAAGATGTGAAATAGAATGATACACTAAGAGTTATATGTTAATACTTTTTAATTTTTAATAAATGATATTTTATATATGGCCTTCTCTTTATTCAACTGATAACAGATAAACAGCTTTTCAAACAGCTCTGATAACAGCTTAACAGCTTTTCAAACAGCTCTGATAACAGCATAATAGCTTTTCAAACAGCTCTGATAACAGCTTAACAGCTTTTAAAACAGCTCTGATAACAGCTTAACAGCTTTTCAAACAGCTCTGATAACAGCTTAACAGCTTTTCAAACAGCTCTGATAACAGCTTAACAGCCCTGATAACAGCTTAACAGCTTTTAAAACAGCCCTGATAACAGCTTAACAGCTTTTAAACAGCTCTGATAACAGCTTAACAGCTTTCAAAACAGCTCTGATAACAGCTTAACAGCTTTTCAAACAGCTCTGATAACAGCATAACAGCTTTTCAAACAGCTCTGATAACAGATTAACAGCTTTTCAAACAGCCCTGATAACAGCTTAACAGCTTTTCAAACAGCTCTGATAACAGCTTAACAGCTTTTAAAACAGCCCTGATAACAGCTTAACAGCTTTTAAACTGCTCTGATAACAACTTAAAAGCTTTCAAAACAGCTCTGATAACAGCTTAACAGCTTTTAAAACAGCTCTGATAACAGCTTTAATTTTTTGCTAGTAAAGTACATTTAAAAACATTGAGGTGAATTAATTTAATAGAAATATGTGCAAGATTTTATAGATGGACTTTTCCAGCTTTTTTCGCCACGAATTAGTAAACAATTTTTCATAAAACCTAAACCTATTCAATACACACATTCGCTTAGAGTATTTCACACAATTACTTAATACACATAAGCAGCACGCATTCTACACAAGCCTTGGTACAGGTAACGTAGCCCAGTCCAACACACCCCAGGCAGTCCTAGTCATAGTATCAGAGCCATCAAATCTCTCAGCCAACCTCAAGTACCTAGACACAGGAGAGGGCACCTCAAGGACAAATTGTAGCCTCCAAGACCAGATCAAACTTAACCAGCAACATCCAACAATAAAGCTTTCCACCCCTTCACAAATATTTAGAGCTACGATCACCGAGATGAAAAAGAAGCGAACTCCACCAACAAAATCGAAATCTTATGCTATTTCCTTATGCTGAAGAGTGCTCAAAGTGATCTGGTATGCCCAAAAATCGAGATGAAAAATAAGCCAACTCGGGAAACAAAATCGAGGTCCTATGCTATTTCCCTATGCTGGAGAGTGCTGAAAGTGATCTCGTATCCCCAAAATGGTCTCGTATCCCCAAGATTCGAGATGAAAAATAAGCGAACTTCTGAAACAAAATCAAGATCCTATGCTATTTCCCTATGCTGGAGAGCGCTAAAAGTGGTCTCGTATCCCCAAAATGGTCTCGTATCCCCACGATTCGAGATGAAAAATAAGCGAACTTCAGAAACAAAATCAAAATCCTATGCTATTTCCCTATGCTGGAGAGCGCTAAAAGTGGTCTCGTATCCCCAAAGTTGTCTCGTATCCCCAAGATTCGAGATGAAAAATAAGCGAACTTCAGAAACAAAATCAAAATCCTATGCTATTTCCCTATGCTGGAGTAGTACCGGCTAATGCCACCAGGAGACCTTGCTCAAGAAATGGTGTTTGCACTCGAAAGAGCAACTGTGACTTTTCAATGCATGCACCCCCAAGACCCAATAATAATAATTTGCTAAGAAAACATCAAGCCAAGGTGATATCATGTTGTGAAATTCGAATGATGTTGATATCTGCAACTTCCCCGCTAAGAAAACTTATTTAGGCACACCACTTGGAAACAGCTAAAACCAGGATGACGTCATTCTGATATCTACAACCTCCCCGCTAATAAAAGAAAACAGCAAATCCAAGGCATGGTGGTAGTATCTGCTAATGCCGCTAGGGAACCTTACTTTCCCTCGAGGTGAACAACATATTAATTTGCTGAGAAAACATCAAGCAAAGGTGATATCATGTTGTGAAATTCGAATGATGCTGATATCTACAACTACCCTGCTAAGAAAACGTGCAGCATTTAAAAACAGCAAAACCATGATGACGTCATGCTGATATCTAGAACTCTTCCGCTAGTAAAAGAAAACAGCAAAACCAAGGCATGGTAGTTCCGGCTATGGCCGCTAGGGAACCTTACTCAAGAAATGGCGTTTGCGCCCGAACAAATGTCGCTAATATCTCGAAAACCAGAGGATTTCTGAAAAAAATTTCATTCCGCCTCCCACCCCACACCGCCAAGAATCCATTTCCCCCACCCTCCCTATATTTGTCACCCCCCCCCCCCCCACATACCACCCCTCTAGAATCCATTGGTATGAATAAAAATTTCCTACTATTAACTTTAATTATTAGTTCAAAACCAAAAGCCTACATTTAGGCGCTCAAGAAAAATCAATTATTACTAATATTAATTCAAAGCCAGGCGAAACACTTGAAAACAACAAAAGCCTACATTTAGGCGCACCACACATCCAAAAAAGTGAAGCAAAAAACTTCCCAAAACTGTAGCATGCTGCCACGTGTGGGCAAAAGTGAAGCAAAAAACTTCCCAAAACCGTAGCATGCTGCCACGTGTGGGCCGAAAGTGAAGCAAAAACTTCACATATCCAAAAGAATCGTACCACACATCCAATAAAGCCGTAGTACCGGAGCATGCTGTTAGTATCGGCTAATGTCTCACTGACATCTTCTAGAATCTGTTCATGGTGATGTCATGCTGTGAAATTCGAATGATGCTGAACAAAGCCTACATTTAGACGCAGCACCCCCATGAGCCAAAAAAACTTGAACTATTACTAATATTAACTATATCTAAAAAGGTAAAATCGCTAATATTTCGAAAACCAAAGCCCATAGAGGATTTCTGATGAAAATTTCGTTCCCCTTCTAACCCCCGCCCTCTAACACCTTCTAGAATCCTTTGGCATGAACAAAACTATCTTAGGTAGCTTGAATTATTAATAATATTAACTATAAAAGTAAAGGTAAAATCGCTAATATCTCGCAAACCAGAGCCCGTAGAGGATTTCTGATGAAAATTTCGTCCCCCCTAATACGCCCACCCCAACCATCTAGAATCCATTGGCATGAACAAAAATTTCCTAGCGTTAACTTTAATTATTACTAATATTAGTTCAAAGCCAAAAGCCTACATTTAGGCGCACCACATATCTATCCAAGAAAACCGTAGTACCGGAGCATGCTGGTAGTACCGGCTAATGCCGCTAGGGTGCAGTCAAGATCAAATGATACATCCCGGTAGTACCGATTAATCCCGCTAGGGCGCAGTCGAGACTCAATGAAACCAAAAGCCTACATTTAGGCGCAACACATATCTATTTAAGAAAACCGTAGTACGGGAGCATGCTGGTAGTACCGGCTAATGCCGCTAGGGTGCAGTCAAGATCAAATGATACATCCCGGTAGTACCGATTAATCCCGCTATTCGAGACTCAATGGTGCACTCAAGGCGCAATTCTGTATCCAAGACACAAACCAATACAACCAAGACACAGACCTACATTTAGCACGTGCTCAAACCACCTAGCGACGGTGGTGCCATCTGTGGCGAAGAGGAGGCTTAAAAAGTGGTCCAGAACCGGCATAGCTATACTACTGCTAAGAAAACATCAAACCAAGCTGATGTCATGTTGTTAAATTCGAATGATGTTGATATGTACAACTTCCCCGCTAATGAAACTTATTTAGTTGCAACACCTGTAAACAGCAAGAGCCAAGATGACGTCACACGTGATACCTACAACTTCCTCGCTAATAAAAGAAAACAGCAAAAGCAATGCATGCTGGTAGTACCGGCTAATGTCGCTAGGGAACTTTACTCCAGAAATGGCGTTTGCACTCGATTCCTGTAAAAGCTTTGACATCAAGAACCCCCACTGACATCTTTTAGAATCTGTTCATGGTGATGTTGTGTTGGGAAATTCGATTGATGCTGATATCTACAACTTCCGTGCTAAGAAAACTTATTTAGGTGCAGCACTTGAAAACAGCAAAATCAAGATGACGTCATGCTGACATCTAGCACTTCCCCACTCCAATAACCTTCATGTGGTCTATTTTTAGATATTGAATTTCATAACATGCTGCAATGATCACGATTTCCACTGCTCATGCTCAAAACAAGTATTAACATGTTCTTGACATCGATTCAACATTTTTATGAAATTCAACTATATTTAAGTCTTGGTAAGGTAGTCGTGAAACTATTTTGCTTCAATCAAATAAGCACATATATCACCAGTCTAATGCGTAACATACATCGATTCAGTCTCCATATCACCCATGAAAGTTTTTCTGTTACACTACACAACATTACATTAATTCACCTCATTATTGCATAGATACATATCCACAGCTGACAAGTACATATATGACCAAGTCCCGAGTGAGATGGTTTCAAACTATGGTATTCACTAAAGCTTCCCAATGTGTTAGAGAAAGACAGATGATGAGAATTAACATGGGATTTTGCTGCCGAACTCACATAGCCTAACGCAGAAAACGATCATGGGAGACATTTGCTCTGGATCGCTTCTTGGATGTGAAATACAGAGAATAAAGTTTATAACTTAAGATATAAAAATAGATAATGAATTTGATGTGGATAAATATTGTGTGAAAAATTGATTTGCTATATATTATTTACAGTTGTTGTAGTTTTTCAGTAAAGATATTGGGAATCTTACATTTTCAATTTTCACTACTCATCTACAACATATTCCACATATTACTCACAGCTCTCAAGTACTCATCTAAGGCAACATATTGTACTATATTAATATAATTACTCTACCTTCTTTCATCAAAACTTTTAATTTAATCAACTCCCAAGCTACGTTCATGGTAAGATTAACAGATGAATAAATAAGACTTCCATATCCTACTAGAATTATATCATTCCAAATACCCACTCTAAACATCGAGATCTTCACTATTGAACTTCCTGATACTCGTACAACACCATTTCGAGGAGATAAATACCAAATACCATCCATCAAAACTTTTAACTTAACTTACAGTACCTACCCTAAACCCCGTACTACGATCTTCACTACGGACTTGGAGAATTATCAACAATTTCTTCCTTCATACTCCACCTTTCGGGCGATTCTTTAGAGGAGATAAATTTCAAGCGAGCTTAGGATGTTACTGCTTATTCATAGCTCCCATACGACTTCCACTACTCACCTCAGACAACATATCATACTACATTAATATCATAACACAGCGTTCTTCTATCAAAGCTTTTAATCTAACACACTCTCAACTTAATGGTAAGAAAACAATGTACCTGCCTCAATAGTATATCAGCTTTATGTGAACTATTTTTTAGATATAGGAGTCAATCAAACCTCATTACAGCGTAACAGCTTCATTTATAAAAAACTCTGCTACCTTCATATGCTCACCACAAGATGAAATTATGAATATGAAATCAACACGTTCTTATCTAGTCACCGAGTCAACTGAAAGAAAATATTCCTGCTGGAGGCTAAAAAGTTTAAACCTTAAGATATAAAGGTAAACAAATAACACTCTCCTCTTCCACGCTCTTCACTGAAGCTTTCATATCCTACTAGATTAATATTATGTCAAAAAGCGTCCATCAAAAAACTTTCAATTTAATCCACAACTTACAGCACTAACTCTCAACCTCCACCACGGTCTTCACTATAGGCTTGAAGAATTATCAGTTTTTTCTTCCTTCATACAACACCATTTGCATGATAATTTAGAGAGATAAGTATGAAACGACCTTGCTGATAAGGTTTTTATTCCTTACTCACAGCTCCCAAACAACTTCCATTACTCATCTAAGACAAGATATCATACTACATTAATATCCTAACACCACCTTCTTTCATCAAAACGTTTAATTAAACCCACTCTCAACTTAATGGTAAGAAAATAATGTGATCACTTCAATAGTATGAAGATAAAATTATAATATTCTTATCAGCTTCATGTGAACTATGATATCGGGGTCAATCAAATCCCATAACAGCGTGACTGATTGAGAAATTTTATTGAAAATAAAAAACAATTCGTCATAAAATGTTAGACTTTTCAATACGAACTCCTAGATACAAAAAAACATAATTCGCTCAATTTGTCTGCTTTACTCGGACGAATTTGTTTACTCAAGATATCATATTACCAGCCGCCTGGCCACCTTTTCTAATGCTTTAATTTCCATTACTTCTAATGATTTCATGTGTCGTACCATCCCAAGCAACCGTGATCTATTTTTACACATCGAATATCATAACATGATCATATAAAAGACACCTACAGACCACAACTGACGTTATAGTTGTGTTTGTTGTTGTTTTTTTCAGCAAAAGAAATTTTCAATTATAACTTCCACCACTCATCCAAGGCATCCCATCCTACAGATTAATATCAGTTGTTGTTTTCAGCTAAGGAAATTGGGAATATTACATTAAAAAAACATAAACCGCTCAATTTGTTTACTTTACTCGGCTGCTGTGCGAATATGTTTACATTATTCGACTGCGAATTTGTTTACTTTACTGGACTGTGCGAATTTGTTTATGCAAGGAATCAAATTAGAAGTATTCCACCTGAAGAGCAAAATTAGGCATTTACTAATTTCCATTACTTATCTAAGTGAACATATCTACCAACATTCGCTCCAATCAGCTTTGCCTGATCTATTTTTAGGTATACATGTTATCACATGGTGCAATCTTGTTTATAAAAGATACCGTCAGATTAATATCACCAAATCTTTAGTCCACAACTTAAGTTATAGTTGTTATTGTTTTTTTTTGTCTTTTGAGCTACTAATACATATTAATTATACCTGAGAAAGTAAGATCGCTAATATTTCGATCCATAGCCCGTAGAGCATTTCTGATGAAAATTTTACTCCCCTAGTGCTAATACTATTGGCATGGACCAAAAATATTCTAGGGTTAACTTGTATTATTACTTATACTAATTACACTAGTTCACTTAGGGAATCTCACAACATTTCTTCTCCACATAAATACACAGCTGCACACATCCATAAACGCCTTAGGTAACGTTTCCTCAGCCACCAAGTAGCCCAACCCAACATACCACAGGCACTCATACTAAAGTAAACAACTAACAACAAACTCAAGGTGACAAGTATACAGCCCCGATATAAATTCGCTTAGGGCATTTCACATCATTACTTAAGCCGCACACATTCTACTCAAAGCCTTGGTACAGGTAACGTAGCCCAATCCAACACACCCCAGAAAATACTAGTCATAGCATCAGATATTGCCACTAAAGCTCTCAGCCAATCTCCGGTACCTATCCGCAAAGTGATATCGTATCCCCAAGCCCGAGATGATGTAGTAACGGCGAATGCCGCTAGAGAGCCTTACTCAAGAAATGGTGTTTGCACTCGAAAGAGCAACTGGGACTTTTCAATACACGCACCCCCTAAACCCAATAATATTAATTTGCTGAGAAAACATCAAGGAAAGGTGATGTCATGTTGTGAAATTCGAATGATGCTGATATCTACAACTTCCCCGCTAAGAAAACGTGCAGCATTTGAAAACAGCAAAACCATGATGACATCATGCTGATATCTAGAACTTTCCTGCTAATAAAAGATAAAGAACAAAGCCAAGGCATGCTGGTAGTTCCGGTTAATGCCGCTAGGTAACCTTAGTCAAGAAATGGCTAGACCCTCGAGTATTTCTGATGAAAATTTTGTTTCCCCCTCCCACCCCACACCGCCAAGAATCCATTTCCATGAGCAAAAATAACTTGAGATATTAATACGCTAATATCTCGAAAATCATAGCCCGTAGAGAAATTCTGATGAAAATTTCATTACCCCCCCCCCCCCTAAAAATTTCCTACTATTAACTTTAGTTATTATTTCAAAGCCAAAAGCCTACATTTAGGCGCTCAAGAAAAATCAATTATTACTAATATTAATTCAAAACCAGGCGCAACACTTGAAAACAACAAAAGCCTACATTTAGGCGCTCCACACATCCAAAAAAAAATTGTAGCATGCTGCTACGTGTGGGCACAGAAAATCGTAGCATGCTGCCACGTGTGAGCAAAAGTGAAGCAAAAAACTTCCCAAAACCGTGGCATGCTGCCACGTGTGGCCCAAAAGTGAAGCAAAAAACTTCACATAACCAAGAGAACCGTACCACACATCCAAGAAAGCCATAGTACCACTGACAAGTATACAGCCGCGATATAATTCGCTTAGCGTATTTCACATCATTACTTAATACACAAACCGCCGTAAGCATTCTACCCAAGCCTTGGTACAGGTAACGTAGCCCAGTCCAACACACCCCGGGCAGTCCTAGTCATAGTATCAGATATTGCCACTAAAGCACTCAGACAACCTCCAGTACACAGCCACAGGAGAGGGCACCTCAAGGTCAAATTGTAGCCTCCAAAGCCAGATCAAACTTAACCAGCAACCCCTACCAATGAAGCTTCACCCCTTCACAAATATATAGAGCTGAAAGTGGTCTCGTATCCCCAAGATTCGAGATGAAAAACAAGCGAACTTCAAAAACAGAATCAAAATCCTATGCTATTTCCCTATGCTGGAGAGCGCTAAAAGTGGTCTCGTATCCCCAAAGTGGTCTCGTATCCCCAACATGTAAGACACTAACCAATACAGTCAAGACACAACCCCACATTTAGTATGGACTCAAGCCATCTAGCGACGGTGGTGCCATCTGTGGTGAAATCCTGGAGGCTAAAAAAGTGATCCAGAATCCCCATAGAATAACTACTCCCACGATCTCCCAATACTGATAACACCCACCTTATTTAGAGCAAAGCATGTAAACAGAAGCACGTTCTGTTCAAATAACATAGGATTATACAGCAACAACTTTGGAACAAACTTTGGTGACCTCTTTAAATATCTCAGAAAAATGTGCTTTCACAAAAGCGCGGTATTTCATTTGAGTAAATCTGAAAATTCCGCCACTTGTCATTATCATTTTTTTGTGAAAATTAATCAATTTGCCGCTCTGTTTCGTTGCTTGTAAATCTGCGATATCACATTTTTTGTCTTTATTCGTCAAATCAGAAGGCGACATCATGAAAACTGGAAATTAAAAGGCCTACAGCCGTGCAGTAATAACTCACTCAGGCTCACTCTCGCTTATTTTGTACACTCATCATAAACAGGCCCTAAAGCCTAAAACTATTGCTTGCACAGAAAAATGAAGTTAAAACAAATTGCAGCCAAAAATGTTTTTAAAAAAAAGAGCAAGTAGAAGAAATTTATGGAAATTATAGCGTTTGAACAAAATACAAGATACTTTTGAAAAGCTCTTGCAGTAAGACAAGGCAAGAAGACTGTGATATTCGCCTGCTAACCGGCAGGCTTGAAATATGGCCTAGGTAAAGTAAAGGAAAGCTGTACGCGTAGATATTGTCTCTCATCTACGCAAACTGCAGCGTGTGTTCATTTTATGGAACTTTGATTACAAGGCGAGAGGTGACGTCACCAAATTTTCACTATGCTGTCAAATATAAATTAATACATTCGATAATTAAATAAACGCAGTATATGTTATGCATGCAGCATTTAAGACTTTTGTCAGTCAGGTCAAGGTCATCTAGTGATATTCCGATTCCATTCCATTCAAATTCCCCTCAATTCAAATTTATCCCAAACTTGGTTGCAAAATCAATCAATGAGCTTATCAAATTTAAAAAAATTGTTGGTCTAAATTAAAAATTGTCAAGTGCATTAATTAATTAAATTATTAAATCATATTAATTTTTTAATGAACATAATACATATTCATACAACTATTGCAAACTAGGTGGGACTAACTATTATCTGCTGGTGCTGTGCAAATGACATGTATAGTTTTTTTTTAGTAGGACATTCTGAAATTGTAGTGTCTTGTGTATAATGAATTTTAAGATTTTCAATTAAAATAAAATTTCTTATTAGTAAAAACCAATTAGAATACACCCAATTAGAATATTAATTTTTAAAATCATTAATTTATAATAAAAAAAACAACAGATCTTTGAGCACCCAACTTGAGTCGGTTTGTCTGATTCAAAACTGGACCATCTTTGTTAGTGCTATACAGCTGAAATTACGGTGAGTGCAGTGTCAAATAATTTACCGGATTTTAAAGAAGTAAAGAAGAAGAAGGGAGAGGTCTATCTTTAGGAAATTCGTATATCAATTCAGAGTTTAAAGTAAGTGATGAAGAAAACATCTCTAAAGTTCTACTAAATTTGTAAATGAGGTCAGTTTTGATTTCGAAATTCCTAAATTATGTTTTAATTTGAGATTTCAGTAATTCTGCCTCAATTACTTCTGTCATATATTACTCTCGTTTAAAGGCTTTGAGGATGCCACCAAGTAAAAGTGAAATTCTCATACCGAAATTTTGTTTACAAGAAGAGAAATGATAGAATGCTAGCGCACTTCCAACGACGCATTTTGTTTTCTGTATTATGGGCGAATTCCTGAATTAATTTGTCTGGAAGAAAGCAGTGATTTGGGTGCATTTTTACGAAAGTGTTAAATTATAGTCTAACGACGCTTTATTCTAAAATGCTTTTAAACGTAAAATCAGGTTATTTCCTGAGCAAAAAGATTTTGGTGGGTTTTCATTAACTTGAAGTATGCTTGCGCTTGGTGACAACCTGGCAAAGCACACTTTAAACGGTCCTCATCTTGTTGGTATTTCGATTTTTACAGATTTTTTAATTTCGTGGCTTTTGATAACGGCATTGGCTTGGCATGCTGTTTAATTCAGCACAAAGTGATAACAATATTTGAAATGTACAGGGCGCGGTAGTGCAAGTATTTTCGCGTAAAGCGTATATGACGTCAGATCAATGACCTGTTTACCGCTGCTGTGATTGTATGTCGTTCGACCCGTGGCCGACAAGAAAATCTACTCCAATAGCCACCACCAAGCACCACAAATACTAGACTAGAGTGCGATGTGACTTTTGACTTGTCAAAAGTTATACAAATTTCAAAAAAACGTCGAAAAGAAATCAAGGTAAACTTATATGAGCACTAATTCCTCTTCTGCTGGCTAACAAGAATATTGCATTTCTTCAGTTGTCATGTTATTGCTGCCCGAATGCCCACCTTCAATTTTAATTCGTTTGTTTTCATTTCATTTTATAGAATGGAATGCCATGCCACAAGTGTGTTTCTATCTCTAGTCTGCACTCAATCTCCGTCTTCCTTGCGATGTGACTGCTCTGTATCCGTACTTGTCTAATTTATACATTTTTTATACCGGGGACTATCTTTGTATATGTTTTGGTTATTGTAGAAGCAAGTAAGGGAGCCTCTGATTATGGCAATAAATTTTATGAAGCAGTTATTTCGAGCTTTACTGTCTCTTACGGAATTGAAAATGCTGCTAAGGAACGAGATGAATTTGTGAAACCGATAATATTTAGCGGAGTTGTAGGAACTATAAATGCATCGGAGGAAAAAAGTGAATCCATCGAAAGGTATGGTTTAAAATGCTTCTAAAAATTTTACTTTTACCAAAACAGTTATTCTTTTTAGGTATGCTGTTAGCAAAAATTGGAGGACCTGTTTACCCTATTGGAGTTGGAGGACGAGTAGCAAGCTCTGCTGAAGTGCAAGAAGATTTTAGTGCCGAATTAGATTTTAATGTAGTTATGCGTGAAGATTTAGAAATGGAAAATAAATTGAACCGACAGAGTGGTACGTGCATGTATTTAAATGGGCGATAGCAATCATATATTGGCTATACATGATCAGGTAAAATACTATGAGTAATGACAGTCTCTCAATATCACTGTTAATAACTTTTCAACTTACAAGGAGATGGTGTTAATGGAAACATCTTAAAAGAATTTGTGTGTTAATGGAAACATCTTAAAAGAATTTATCGCACCTGAGTTCGCCGCAGCCATAGTTTTTACAAGGGAGTTTCAATTGGGAGATCCAAGAATAAAAGCCCTAGAATGCCGAATATCAAGAAAATAATACCGTTCCTTACAAATCTAAAGATAATGAGCTGATTCAGCAGATCTGCAACCTAGAAAGATGCCCACTAGTTTTAATGGGGTGGTAACTGGCAATGGATATGTTTCATTAATCGAATCGAATAAATATTTCGATAGATATGGCGTTTAATGATTTAATACAGATCTGCTTAAATCTCTTCTATCTCACTGGGAATATTAATTATTTGCGAATTATGTATGAATTTAAGAAATTGAACTTTGAAGTTAGCACTATTAACTTAATGAAGAATTGTTGAATATGTTTGAACAGCGATAGATTCTGCAAGAATAATTTAAATCTGTTTAAAGTTTTTTTTTGTATGTCATTTATGTAAAGAAAATGGATATGTAAATATGTATCTCTAGTAATATTTCTTTTTTATTTTAAAAATGAATAAAAGTACATTTAAATCAATTCGTTGCTGTATTTTCATCCCCGTAAGCGTATCTAACAACCTCTTAACAGACGAATATCTTGCACACAACAGTGCACTTCGCATCGCTTTATTCTGGACTATTTACTGAATATTATACCCTAAATGAAATCTATTGGGTAAACTGAGTTTGTCATTCCGTTTGTAACTCATTGAAATAATGAAGGTATAGCTAAATGGATTGGACACCCAAGCATAATATTAAAAGTTATTTTAATTTTTGCATGTCTGTCCGTCCTCACGATAGCTCCAGAACGGATTTACGTAGAAAGCTGAAATTTTGCACACGAGCTTTTCGAGAAAAAAGGAAATTTAAGTTCGAAAATGGAATAAATCAGGCAACTCCTTCGTTCAATTGCCTTGCCATACAAAACTTTGGTTTTCCACTATATATTTAGACACCGCTTGAGAACGAGTCGACGTAGAGAGCTGAAATATTGTACACGGCGGTTTCATTAAAATGATGAGTATAATTTCAAAAATGGGATAATTCCCGCAAGCCCTTCATGATGTTGCCATATAAAAATTTAGGATTTTTACGTACAGGTGCTGTGAAGACGAGATGAGATGTTTTTATTGTACTGAAAAGTTCTTCAGACTATGAAATCCCCCCCCCCCCACAGAAATACGAAGCAATTATTACTAATAATTTGCCATTTTTTCTTTAATTCATTCTTCTTTCATGTAGTAAGATATACATACAAGCATAATTGATTTTAATCAATTATTTACAAAATTTTGAATAACTTTAAAATCCTTTGAAATTATTCATAATAATGAATTTTTCGTATATAGTTATACTCTACCTCAATTTTTTTAAGAAAAAGATAAATGTCGTTTTAGCTAATGTGCTGAAAGGAGATGTTAAATGTCTATCAGTCAAATAAAATTCTCATTTTTCCCAAGCCCATCAGAGAATGAGTTACACTAGCGTTGGGAGATTGTTGCGTCAAAACACAACCCCACATTTAGTATGGACTCAGCCACCTAGCGGCGGTGGCGCCATCTGTGGTGAAATCCTGGAGGCTAAAAAAGTGATCCAGAATCCCCATAGAATAACTACTCCCACGATCTCCCAATACTGATAACACCCACCCTCTTTAGAGCAAAGCATGTAAACAGAACCACGTTCTGTTCAAATAACATAGGATTATACAGCAACAACTTTGGAACAAACTTTGGTGACCTATTTCAATATCTCAGAAAAAAGTGCTTTCACAAAAGCGCGGTATTTCATGTGAGTAAATCTGAAAATTCCGCCACTTGTCATTATCATTTATTTATGAAAATTAATCAATTTGCCGCTCTGTTTCGTTGCTTGTAAATCTGCGATATCACATTTTTTGTCTTTATTCGTCAAACCAGAAGGCGACATCATGAAAACTGGAAATTAAAAGGCCTACAGCCGTGCAGTAATAACTCACTCAGGCTCACTCTCGCTTATTTTGTACACTCATCATAAACAGGCCCTAAAGCCTAAAACTATTGCTTGCACAGAAAAATGAAGTTAAAACAAATTGCAGCCAAAAATGTTTTAAAAAAAAAGCAAGTAGAAGAAATTTATGGAAATTATAGCGTTTGAACAAAATACAAGATACTTTTGAAAAGCTCTTGCAGTAAGACAGGGCAAGAAGACTGTGATATTCGCCTGCTAACCGGCAGGCTTGAAACATGGCCTAGGCAAAGTAATGGAAAGGTGTACGCGTAGATATTGTCTCTCATCTACGCAAACTGCAGCGTGTGTTCATTTTATGGAACTTTGATTACAAGGCGAGGGGTGACGCTACCAAATTTTCAGTATGCTGTCAAATATAATTTAATAAATTCGATAATTAAATAAACTCAGTATGTTTTATGCATGAAGCATTTAAGACTTTTGTCAGTCAGGTCAGGGTCATCTGGTGATATTCCGATTCCATTCCATTCAAATTCCCCTCAATTCAAATTTATCCCAAACTTGGTTGCAAAATCAATCAATGAGCTTATCAAATTTAAAAAAATTGTTGGTCTAAATTAAAAATTGTCAAGTGCATTAATTAATTAAATTATTAAATCATATTAATTTTTTAATGAACATAATACATATTCATACAACTATTGCAAACTAGGTGGCACTAACTATTATCTGCTGGTGCTGTGCAAATGACATGTATAGTTTTTTTTTAGTAGGACATTCTGAAATTGTAGTGTCTTGTGTATAATGAATTTTAAGATTTTCAATTAAAATAAAATTTCTTATTAGTAAAAACTTAAAGGTACACCCAATTAGAATATTAATTTTTAAAATCATTAATTTATAATAAAAAAAAACAACAGATCTTTGAGCACCCAACTTGAGTCGGTTTGTCTGATTCAAAACTGGACCATCTTTGTTAGTGCTATACAGCTGAAATTACGGTGAGTGCAGTGTCAAATAATTTACCGGATTTTAAAGAAGTAAAGAAGAAGAAGGGAGAGGTCTATCTTTAGGAAATTCATAGTATGAATTCAGAGTTTAAAGTAAGTGATGAAGAAAACATCTCTAAAGTTCTACTAAATTTGTAAATGAGGTCAGTTTTGATTTCGAAATTCCTAAATTATGTTTTAATTTGAGATTTCAGTAATTCTGCCTCAATTACTTCTGTCATATATTACTCTCGTTTAAAGGCTTTGAGGATGCCACCAAGTAAAAGTGAAATTCTCATATCGAAATTTTGTTTACAAGAAGAGACATGATAGAATGCTGGCGCACTTCCAACGACGCATTTCGTTTTCTGTATTATGGGCGAATTCCTGAATTAATTTGTCTGGAAGAAAGCAGTGATTTGGGTGCATTTTTACGAAAGTGTTAAATTATAGTCTAACGACCCTTTATTCTAAAATGCTTTTAAACGTAAAATCAGGTAATTTCCTGAGCAAAAAGATTTTGGTGGGTTTTCATTAACTTGAAGTATGCGTGCGCTTGGTGACAACCTGGCAAATCACATTTTAAACGGACCTCATCTTGTTGGTATTTCGATTTTTACAGATTTTTTAATTTCGTGGCTTTTGATAATGGCATTGGCTTGGCATGCTGTTTAATTCACCACAAAGTGATAACAATATTTGAAATGTACAGGGCGCGGTAGTGCAAGTATTTTCGCGTAAAGCGTATATGACGTCAGATCAATGACCTGTTTACCGCTGCTGCGATTGTATGTCGTTCGACCCGTGGCCGACAAGAAAATCTACTCCAATAGACACCACCAAGCACCACAAATACTAGACTAGAGTGCGATGTGACTTTTGACTTGTCAAAAGTTATACAAATTTCAACAAATCGTCGAAAAGAAATCAAGGTAAACTTATATGAGCACTAATTCCTCTTCTGCTGGCTAACAAGAATATTGCATTTCTTCAGTTGTCATGTTATTGCTGCCCGAATGCCCACCTTCAATTTTAATTCGTTTGTTTTCATTTCATTTTATAGAATGGAATGCCATGCTACAAGTGTGTTTCTATCTCTAGTCTGCACTCAATCTCCATCTTCCTTGCGATGTGACTGCTGTGTATCCGTACTTGTCTAATTTATACATTTTTTATACCGGGGACTATCTTTGTATATGTTTTGGTTATTGTAGAAACAAGTAAGGGAGCCTCTGATTATGGCAATAAATTTTATGAAGCAGTTATTTCGAGCTTTACTGTCTCTTACGGAATTGAAAATGCTGCTAAGGAACGAGATGAATTTGTGAAACCGATAATATTTAGCGGAGTTGTAGGAACTATAAATGCATCGGAGGAAAAAAGTGGATCCATCGAAAGGTATGGTTTAAAATGCTTCTAAAAATTTTACTTTTACCAAAACAATTATTCTTTTTAGGTATGCTGTTAGCAAAAATTGGAGGACCTGTTTACCCTATTGGAGTTGGAGGACGAGTAGCAAGCTCTGCTGAAGTGCAAGAAGATTTTAGTGCCGAATTAGATTTGAATGTAGTTATGCGTGAAGATTTAGAAATGGAAAATAAATTGAACCGACAGAGTGGTACGTGCATGTATTTAAATGGGCGATAGCAATCCTATATTGGCTATACATGATCAGGTAAAATACTATGAGTAATGACAGTCTCTCAATATCACTGTTAATAACTTTTCAACTTACAAGGAGATGGTGTTAATGGAAACATCTTAAAAGAATTTGTCGCACCTGAGTTCGCCGCAGCCATAGTTTTTACAAGGGAGTTTCAATTGGGAGATCCAAGAATAAAAGCCCTAGAATGCCGAATATCAAGAAAATAATACCGTTCCTTACAAATCTAAAGATAATGAGCTGATTCAGCAGATCTGCAACCTAGAAAGATGCCCACTAGTTTTAATGGGGTGGTAACTGGCAATGGATATGTTTCATTAATCGAATCGAATAAATATTTCGATAGATATGGCGTTTAATGATTTAATACAGATCTGCTTAAATCTCTTCTATCTCACTGGGAATATTAATTATTTGCGAATTATGTATTAATTTAAGAAATTGAACTTTGAAGTTAGCACTATTAACTTATTGAAGAATTGTTGAATATGTTTGAACAGCGATAGATTCTGCAAGAATAATTTAAATCTGTTTAAAGTTTTTTTTTGTATGTCATTTATGTAAAGAAAATGGATATGTAAATATGTATCTCTAGTAATATTTCTTTTTTATTTTAAAAATGAATAAAAGTACATTTAAATCAATTCGTTGCTGTATTTTCATCCACTTAAGCGTATCTAACAACTTCTTAACAGACGAATATCTTGCACACAACAGTGCACTTCGCATCGCTTTATTCTGGACTATTTACTGAATATTATACCCTAAATGAAATCTATTGGGTAAACTGAGTTTGTCATTCCGTTTGTAACTCATTGAAATAATGAAGGTATAGCTAAATGGATTGGACACCCAAGCATAATATTAAAAGTTATTTTAATTTTTGCATGTCTGTCCGTCCTCACGATAGCTCCAGAACGGATTTACGTAGAAAGCTGAAATTTTGCACACGAGCTTTTCGAGAAAAAAGGAAATTTAAGTTCGAAAATGGAATAAATCAGGCAACTCCTTCGTTCAATTGCCTTGCCATACAAAACTTTCGTTTTCCACTATATATTTAGACACCGCTTGAGAACGAGTCGACGTAGAGAGCTGAAATATTGTACACGGCGGTTTCATTAAAATGATGAGTATAATTTCAAAAATGGATAAATCCCGCAACCCCTTCTTGATGTTGCCATATAAAAATTTATGATTTTTACGTATAGGTACTGTGAAGACGAGATGAGACGTTTTTATTGTACTGAAAAGTTCTTCTGACTATGAAATCCTATGAAATTGGTTACAATATTTTTTACTGTCCGACGAACCGTTTTAGAAGTATATGCGAAAAATTACTTCAGAAATCAAATTTGCACAGATACATACGAACATCTAGGGTAGCATAGGAATTGGTCTTAGACCAATTCCAGCTTTATTGAAGAAACAATTTTCTAATTTCAGGGCTATTATTGCGATACATTCACAATTTATTAGAACCATGAATTTGAAATAACTTTTTTTAGAAAACCATATAATTATATGTTAGTAAATTATTCTAATTTTATTCTTGTTTTTAATAAATATTCTTATTGTTGTTTAATTTAAGCATACATTGGTTGAAAAAAACAACGGTAATCAATGAAATAGTTTGCTTCATGTAAGGAAACTTGGATTTAACACTAATTAACGTTTTAGAAAGTTATACACATTTTTGAAAAACAATACTTGCTTGAAGAATATTCTTCTTCAATATTGTGTCAGTCTGCCCCCTACTGCCACCCCCCCCCCCCCCCCCACCCATAACAATACGCTGGCTATGCCAATGGGGGGAAGGTATGTTGTATCAAAGAAACATAAAGATCTGCCTTTATGTTTCTTTGGTTGTATACACAACATCAGGCCCTAAAACAATCGAACAATTACCTAAAAACCATAAAACCAGTAAAAGGAACTTCAAAAGAAAATTAAAATCAAGTCATCAGAGGGCTCAATAACCTGATCACATTTTTAACAACGTGACCAGCTTACCTTAGCAATTTTGAAAAGACGATAAATAAAGTCGAATTCCATGACAAATTTTACCATCAGTAAGATTTGTATTCAAAAAATGTAAATTCAAGTCCGCAACAAAGTAGCATGGCAATAAAGCGACGGAATGGTGCTCGATATTTATGAAAATATCGGATTTCACCTCCGTCCGGCGAGAAATTCTTGTGGGCATGATTAAACATGCCCAACGATTAATAATTTTCTCATGTTAGGAATGCTAATTAAGCATTTTCCTATCCTGAATGTCCGAGCTTAATGAATTAAAAATTAAAAGTCGACAGAGTTGGTTTTGATTTGTCAAATCGTTCGCCTGACGGGTATTGCTGAGTTGTGCGATTTTATTAGAAGATAATAAAATTTTATTGAAAAGGAATAATATTTCCTCGCCTGGTTAATTAAGGATTTTACTGAAAAGGAATAATATTTCCTCGCCTGGTTAATTAAGGATTTTATCGAAAAGGAATAATATTTCCTCGCCTGGTTAATTAAGGTCCAAAAAAAAAAGAAGAGAGAAAGAGGATTGTGAGTGATTAATTAAGATCAGTTTAAGATAATATTGTTTAATAAATAAAACAACTGAGTGCATATCAAAATAAGGAGAAGTTTTTATTATTGTGACTAAACCCTCGTCGTTGTTTAGGCATAACACAAGTGCTTTCGCTCACTGTGAACGGTGTTAAAGTGACATATTGGTGGTTGAGTGACTTCGTTAGAGAATTACCCCAAATATGTAACATCACCAATGGGAGACATTTCGAGCACCTTAAATGAAGATGAAGGTAAGCAATAAGAAGTAGAACTTCAGCGATCCAATAGAATACCTCCTCGATCTCAAATTGTACTGAGCATATCATTACAATTGAACCAAGAAATGATCTGTATGTCTCAAGAGATAAAAGAAGGAGTATTTGTCGCAAATTGCTTAGTTAGTCCTCACAAAAGTTTTATACCACTATCTGTTCTAAACATAAACACAGAACCCGTATTCCTAAGAAAATTAAAGCTTACTCTAGTTCCAAGTAGTCATTATAATTTTAAACGTCTCAATATACCTTTGGACGATATAAATACCCAAAGCAATCAGAAATCCCCTCGCGCACATAACAAAACAGAATACAACTTCAAAAGTGATAAGACATATTTCAATTCCAATCCATATTCAATAAACGTAAACCATACTAAAAGCTATAACCCAGACAGACTTGTGGCTTTACGTAAAGAATTACTGTTGTATGAAAATTTAAATCACGTAGAAGAAAAATCAATTCTTGAGTTATGCTATGAGTATAATGCTCTTTTTTATCTAAAGGGAGATAAACTACCATGCACTAATACCATAAAGCATACCATCCCTATATTGCACAATCAGCCACCCATAAATCAAAAGAAGTATAGACTTCCAGAAACGCACCGGCCTGTGATAAATGAACAAATCAAGGAAATGTTAGACAATGACATAATCCAAATAAGTAAAAGCCCGTGTAATTCTCCGTTGCTGGTAGTCCTGAAGAAAGCCGGGCCTGATGGCAATAAACGTTGGCGGGTAGTAGTAGATTTCCGTAAAGTTAACGAGAAATATATAGAGGATGCCTTTTCATTACCCAGGATAGCGGATATACTGGATCAGCTTGGAAATTCGAGGTATTTTACTACACTTGGACCTTGCAAGTACTGGTTGACTCAAGGGATAGACCAAAAACTGCGTTTAGTACCGCTTACGGGCATAATGAATTAAGAGGAGTCAGTACTCAGCAAAAGCTTCAATTCAGATCCCAGCGAAATCTTCAGGCAATAAAATTTACTATACGTAGGTTTGTGTCCTCTCTCAACACAGACATATACCTAAATTGAAGCACATATGTAAATGAATTAAGCTCGATTGTTTGAACGGTAGATGAGTGTGATGTGAAGGAAGGCTTTGTTTACTACATAAATTTCGTGAAATAATATAGATATAGATAGACAGCTCGTTGAATTCGCTCGAGTGTTCGGCTCTTGACGAACAATGATCGGGAATTCTTGTGAATTTTCTTGTTTAGCTAATTCATACAGCTCTTGCAATTATTCTTCTTTCGAGTTTAATTTTTGACGAACTTTTCTTTTCTATGCTCGCATGTCGCATAATATCGTACGTGAACCGATTTGGATGATTCTCTTTTTGGTGGATAGGGAATATTCCTTCATTGGTACCATGATAAATAAATAAATAAATAAATAATTAATAATGAAATAATGTAAAACAAAATTTAACCGCCTTTAGAACAGCGTTGAAAAGTGAAAAATATCTCTGAATTTTCACATATTTATGCAGAGGGTAACGGTTGGTAATATCGTTATATTGGTAATATCGTGTGTGGAGTTGTGTACCGGAAGTAGTTTTTGCACAATTAAAATATCCATAAATGTCCTCAGTAAATTTTGTTAATTGCTGTACATTGATCCGCAGGCAGGGTATTTACGTGATCAATATTCGTCCTTGTTTGAATTGCTGGCCAATTTCAGCTTTCTACGTATCGACGCCTGGTCAGGCAGGGTCCAAATAGTAAAAAAATGCCCAAGCAGTGAAATAACTAGAATTGGTAATACCAATTCTTACGATACCCTAGATGAATGCCCGTATGTAATTTCGTACGGTCGGTCACTCATTTGTGCACGTTTGATTTTTGAAATCTTTTTCCTATATATTTCTAGAACGGTTCATCGGACAGTAAAAATGATTATTACCAATTTCATAGTATTTCATATTCTGAAAAACTATTCAGTATAATAAAAACGTGTAGAACTGACCCTTTTCACAGTATACGTAAAAATCCTAAATTTTTATATGACAACACCGAGAAGGGGTTGCCCGATTTAGCTCATTTTTGAAATCATATTTACCATTTTCATAAAAAAGTCCGTGTACAACATTTTAGGTATCTACGTTGATGAATTCTCAGGCAGTGTCCAAATACATACATATATAGTGAAAAATAAATTTTTTATATGTCAACCCAACGAAGGAGTCATCTGATTTGTCCCATTTTCGAACTTTAAATTTACTTCATTTTTTAAAAACTTGTGTAAAAAATTTCAGATCTCTAAGTACACGCGCTCTTGAGTTCTCTTGAGGACGGATAGGCAGACGGACGGACGGATGTATAGACAGACATGCAAAAATCAAAATATCTTTTAACATTATTCATGAGTGTCCAGCCCATTTTGTTCTACCAGGCATCATTTTTGTGCGTTACAAACCGAAGAACAACCATAGTATACCCCATGATACAAAGATTAACAAGGTATGGCCGGAAAATCAGTAAATTGGTTGCTTCCGACAATTGTCAGAAATTTGTTCGTCTCAATTTCAATCGTCCTTATCACAGTGAAAAAAATTTTCTATTTGGAAAATTCTTTGCTTTCCCACTAGCACATAATTACTTTTACCGAAGTGGTTTAAAGGAAGAAACTAACTCATAACGTATTTCAGTCAATAAAATACGAAAAACTCAAAACAAATTCGTTGGAAATGAATTTAGTCACCTCATGACGTAGCAACACAAAAAAATCCTCTCGAATCGTCCATACCTTGTTATCTTTGTATCATGAGTAGGTATACCCTATATATTTCTCACCTAGGATATAATAAACTTGCTTTGATCTCTCCTTTTCATAATAACTATGTCGTTTTTAATTACTCACTCTCGTAAATTCAGCTTTTATATAGCTTTGGCACGTTTATTTCCCCTATATACTTGCTTTTGCGTCCCATATTAATAAATAAATTCAATTTGAAAAAAACACTAAATATACTACAGTAAGTTGATTTTATTAATAAAATTCGTTCGCACAAAAAATTTCTTAATTACTCACTTTTAAACTTTCACAAAAATCAAACATAAATGATTTTTTATTAAATCCCTTAGCATTACCAATGTTAACGACAATATCCTTCGTGAAATTAAAATTTCAGAACATAAGCCCTATTAGCTTTAAAGCTTACCGAAGCGCGTCTAAAATCTTGGGCAGCCACCATATGCATTATGAGACATCTAGCGTAAAAGACAGAAACCCAATATGTGACAAAACCATAAAATTTAAGACGAAAAATGAGTTTTTGCAGTTCAAATAAATTGAAAATTTTTAAGGAGAATTGACTCTTCTAAATTCTTTTTGCACATAATTCTAAACAATACTATCTTGCTTTTCATTTCAACAACTTTCAATGAAATATTACAACTTCTCGTCGGTGAAATATCGGGAGAGAGAACAAGTACAATTAGAGTTAAATAATTAAAAAAAAACGCAACTAAAAATAAAAAAACTCGACGTTATTTGCTAGATCTAGGCTTTATCTTTCTAAAATAGTCATAATCTGCAGAAATGAGTATACCTATTAACAGGAATTTGATTTGAAAAACTTCAATTTTTTCCATTTTTTACAAGTTTCCGAGATAATATCTCCATTCCAATGCATTTTTTTTTATTTTTTCCGACGTTATTTACTAGACCTCATCGTTATCTTTAATTTAAGATATAAATCATTATTCTGGTACAAATAGTGTGGCAGAAATTTGCGTTGAAAAATGTATGAAAGTTGCAAACCTTGGTACTGACTCCTCTTAAGGGGAATGCCATTTGGGTTGAAAGGCGCACCTGCGACTTTTCAACGCCTGATGAATTACATTCTAACGGGTCTCCAAGGATTAGAATGCTTTGTCTATCTCGATGATATTGTAATATATGGAAAGAATTTACAGGATCATAACGAGAAACTGGCTAAAATATTCGATAAGCTTCGAGCCCATAATCTTAAAATACAACCCGAAAAGTGTCAGTTCCTTCGCCGAGAAGTAAAATACCTCGTACACAAATGCTCAAATGAGGGAGCACGCCCAGATCCCAGTAAGACAAGCTGTGTGCAAAATTATCCTCAACCCCGAACTGTGAGACAAACCCAATTGTTTCTTGGATTGGCAAAATACTATCACAAGTTCATCCCTAATTTCTCAAGGATAGTCAGGCCAATAACAAATCTATTACGGAGACACGTCAACTTTAATTGGACGCATATGTGCCCTTATAAATCCGCCTCTACTCAAGTATCCAGATTTTACCCAACCTTTTAATCTAACAACAGATGCTAGCAATGAGGCATTGGGAGCTGTTTTATCACAAGGGACAATAGGTAAAGATAGGTTAATAGCGTATACAAGTAGATGTTTAAATAAGGCGGAACAAAGATACTCCACAATATAAAAAGAGTTATTCGCTATTGTGTGGGCCGCCAGGAACTTCAGGTAGAGCTTTTACGGTTTACACAAACCACAATCCTCTGAAAGGCGTATTCAGTGTGAAAGACCCGACATCGAGATTAGTCACCATAAACTCTCAGAGTTTTACTATAAAATTGAATATAAGCCTGGAAAATATAACACTAATGCAGACACGCTTCGTCGAATACCTGCCCAGCTAAACCAGGCAAGCCCCAATTCGTTCATTGTGGAAGCTCAGGTACATCACCGAGCCGATTCCGACATGGACGACAATGATGCTAGTTCTCCACCACCCTCAAAGCCTAAACAAGCACACTGCCATGCTGTTACAAGAGCTCAAATAAGGCAGGCACAAAATAATATTGAAGAGGAAAATCAAAACCCAGAAACTCCCCGTAAGGTTAAAAAATATCCACGGAACCTCCTAAATGAATAAGTCGAAATTGACTCAACTAATAGCAGCAAATCCGAAAGCAGTCCATCTGAACACGGCGGATTTCTCTGGAACCAAAATCTAATAAATTCCCAGCATACCTTACTGGAAACTATCTCAGACCCTGAAGAAATCAAGACAATTTTAAATGACTCCGCGTTTAATGGTCACCAAGGAGTAACGAAAACTTATAAAAAAATAAAGAAAAAATATAAGTGGAGAAATATGCTCAGTTCCATCAAGAAATATATTCGAAAGTGCCCTAAATGCCAAAAAATGAAGGCTAGCCCGGAGTATCGTATGCCAATGGTCATAGCAGATACTGCCCTTATGCGCTTCGAAAAAGTATATTTAGATATCGTAGGTCCCCTTGAAGAAATAAGTACATTTTGACTTTCCAAGACAATCTAACGAAATTCGTAGATTGTTATGCCTTGTCAAATGGCGAAGCGGAAACGGTAGCAGGAATATTTTTCGACGAAATAATTACTCGCTACCGCATTCCTAAAAAAATTAGTAACTGATCAGGGCTCCAATTTCTGAAGCGAAAAGTGAAAAAAAACTGCAGACTTCCGGTTATCATCCGCAATCCAACGGCGCACTGGAACGAACACACAGACCCCTAGTAGAGTACTTAAGAGCTATTGTGTCTGAAAATCCAAAGGCTTGGGATCGATTCCTGAGAACCGCGGCTTTTGTATACAATAACAGCCCACATGATAGCACTAAGCTCACGCCAATGGACTGCCTGTTTGGATTCACAGCAGATGTTCCCTCTAATCTAATCTAATAAAAGCCAAGGAAAAGTCAAAAGTGTACTATGATAGGCACTCACGTCCGGTAACATTCAAAGCTGGAGATAAAGTAGTATTAAAAAATCCCGCTAAAAAACACAAGCTTTCCCAGATATGGTTAGGACCATATCTCGTGGTACAAGATTTTACGCCTGTTAACACGGTCATACAAATCGGTAAAAGAAGAGTAACCGTACATAATAATAGACTCAAACCATTTCACGAAAAATGGTTAATCTTCACAGTAGATGTAAAGAATCGCAATTAACCAATTTCAACCCCACTACAAGAGACGGCTTCGACAAGCAAAGTCAGGAAAATCTCACAAACTTTCCAATCGGAAATCGTAAGATCAAACAAGTCCCGAATTTCCTCACTAGCACCTACCCAAGAAATAACAACAGCAAAAAAACTACCTCACAATCAATCGTTCGGAATTAAAAGATGCAATCAAACACCGTACTACCCAGCCTACACAGGCAAGTAACAAACTAAGTTTAACAGAAAGATTATCGCCTCCACCCCCCTTCAAATGTACATATAATAGAAATATCTAAACAAGATTGAAGATGTGAATTATAAAATATTTATAAGCACATACGTATATGTATTAGAAATAAAAATAGCATACCTATTTATAGATAAATCTAAGATTTATATTTAATATGTGAAATTAAAAATGTTACTGTAAAAAAGAAAAAAAAGTTTTTTTTAAGATAAAGAAAAAATATATCTATAAACAGATATAAAGAATTTTTAAGTAAATGAAAACATATGTATAAACGCATATAAAGAATTTTTAAGTTAATGAACATATATGTATAAACACATATATAGAATTGTTAAGTAAATGAAAACATATGTATAAACACATATAAAGAATTTTTAAGTAAATGAAAACATATGTATAAAACTCATATAAAGAATTTTTAAGTAAATGAAAACATATTTATAAACACAAATAAAGAATTTTTAAGTAAATCAAAACATAGGTACAAACACATATAAAGAATTTTTAAGCAAATGAAAACATATGGATAAACACATATAAAGAATTGTTAAGTAAATCAAAACATATGTATAAACACATATAAAGAATGTTTAAGTAAATGAAAACATATGTATAAACACATATAAAGAATTTTTAAGTAAATGAATGAAAACATATGAATAAACATATACAAAAGAAAAAATATGTATAATCACATGTAAAAAATTTGTTTAGAAAAAGTATGTATAAACACATACAATTTTTTTTCAGTAAAAATAAAATATGTATGCACACATATATAAAAAGTCAAACAGCCATAATTATAAATGTATATATGTAGGAATTATAAAAAAAAGAAATGTACATATATATAGGATGCAAATGCATTAGGAATAAACATAACATAGCAGTAATACTAATAATCTAGAAAAATAACAGATACATATATTTGTAAATTGTAATTAATTAATCATTAGATAGGTCAATTATTGTAGTATTACTTATACCGGCACTAGGCATTATGTATATACATACATATAAAATCACTAAATGCTTAATTCTCGAAAGCATCGAACGCTTGAACCATGTTCCAATGCATTATTCCTCTTCCAAGAATAATACATTTTTTTTAAAAGATGGAGATATGTTACATACATACATCCACCCACAATTTTAAGTAAAAATAGTAACATATGTACATACCTACGTCAATTATCAAAGAAATGCTAGGAAATGCAAGCATATATATTTTCATCATCTTTCAATGAACATACATGCCTACATCGTTTTCATTCAATTACAATTCCACTCGTTACTGACCTTCCCCAATTACTTAACAACTTGAGGAAATAACTAAGGTAGACGAGTGACGCAATACCCTGCGCGCAAAAATTCGCACGTTGTAATACGATACCCTTGCGCCAGCGGTAGACCAAATGATGGTTCACGATTTGTATATGAAGAAATTTATATTTATGTAGGTATGTATGTAAATCATGAATATCGCGATGAAAAAGCAACAACGGTTAACGTTTGGCAAGATTAAAACGATATTTATGTATTATATATTATATTTATTATATATGTAACGTCAAATGCGATAATGTACTAACAAAACATTCAGCATGATTCTAGTCAGAGGAAAAAATATATGTATGTATGTACAGAAGCGACGAGTGCCGCGCTTTGTTTACAAACAGAAATAAATGAAATGCATATGACCTAACACTTTGCACTATTATATTCAAAATGTTGGGTCGGAAGTATTTTACAGTTCCCGTATTAATAAGATTACTTTTGCATAAATAAGCGAGGAAAGTACAAAATAAAGAGAGTCGTGTAGTGAACATCCAACGGTTTGTTTTAATTAGGAGTTGTACTTTAACAAGCTACTCCATACTAATACCAGGAGTTGTGCTTTAACAAGCTACTCCATACTAATACCAGGAGTTGTGCTTTAACAAGCTACTCCATACTAATACCAGGGGTATGATTCAAAAGCTACTACAATTGCTATCTGGAGGAATTAAAGCAGTACGGCAGAAATAACAACGAATTAAGTCAAACGGTTTCTTCGCAAAGAAATTACAACAAGTTTCTGTTGGATATACAACTACGTCATGTTTGGTACCAAATTAAAGAGGGAGTAGAGGGTAATCGGGTGGTTTAGTTTATATTTGATCATTTTAACTTGATAACTGACTGTTGACCGCCGAAAATCGATTTTTTTGCACTACGGTTATACACACCCCAGTTTCCATATTTTGCATATATATCTTCCGTTCTTTGTTTCACATCCATTAGTACTCAGTTGTGAACTTTTTGTCATGGGAAGTAAATTTCCACGACTTACCAGTTCTTCGAAATGATGAGATGAAAATATGTCAATTTTTGTAGCAAAAACGGCCAATTTTTCACGAAAAATTCTGAACTGAGAGAGAATTTGAGAGATGAGTACGGAATTCGCGAATTCTCCATTCCACTTGTTAATTCTCCGGGTTTTGGTTGTGGAAAAGTAAGACGAAAAGTAAGTAAAGAATTCCCGAATTCTCCATTCCGCTTGTTAATTCACCGGTGTCTTGCAAGTGGAAAAGTAAGTGGAAAAATTGTATTTTCTGCTTTTGTTGTGTTTTATGAAAGTATCTAGGAATTTCAAATTGAGTCCTGTTTTCACTGCATATCCTGGCTATATTTAAAAAAAAAATCATTATGGAAATCCATGCAATACTTAAAGAGGAACATGGATTTTGTCTCTCAAGATAACCGCTAAAAAATGATCAATTTGGTCGTCTTCCACTACAGAAGAGATGCTGTAAAATTTTTAATTATACACGGTAAAGCTTGTGAGTAGGATGAAATCGCATCTAAATTTTGTCCCCTAATTAAATAAGTTATTAATTTTTCAATCCGATAAACGGTTTTGGAGATAACTGTAAAAGAAGTGTATCAGTCCATTTTAAGGTGAAAAAATGGCCGTTTTTGGTACAAAAATTGACATATTTTCAACTCATCATTGCGAAGAACTAGTAAGTTGCGGAAATTTACTTCCCATGACAAAAATGTTCACAACGGAGTACTAATGGATGTGAAACAAAGAACGGAAGAAATATTTGCAAAATATGGAAACTGGGGTGTATATGACCGTAGTGCAAAGAAATCGATTTTCGGCGGTCAAAAGTCAGCTATCACGTTAAAATGATCAAATACAAATTACACAACCCGATTACCTTCTACTCCCTCTTTAATTTGGTACCAAACATGACGTAGTTTGGACAACCACCTATGAGGGGTGGTACGACCCCCAACCCCCAAAACACCCTGCCCGCAAAATTGTTCACCTATATTTTTGTACCTTAAACCCTTAATCAATCAAAAAAATTCCAATACTCTACAGCACTCCCACACAGAGTTAGGTGCCCGTGAATATTGCAACAACAAAATTTACCGCCGAGGTCGCTCAAATCAGCAAATTACCGTTAATGGAAATAAAATATAGCCTATAATAACCATGCATACCTAATTACCAAAGCGAATTCTTATTTTTTTTTATTGGGCTTACAGATCCTGAGCTTACCCCTGCGAATTATTACAGCTCCTGATATTGTCTTATATTTTTTTTTAATTTCCGTTAATCAGCCTTCATTTCTACCCCGCACTCTTCCCACCACATTTCCTACACCTATCTTGTTCGCCCTGAGCTCCCATTTTTTTATACCACATACATTCTCCTTCTTCTCTCCATTCTCTCGTTATCCCGGAAAAACTCGAGAGAACCTACCCTCCTACATCCCTCAAAAACTACCCCAACAAAAAAGAAACTTAAATTTATTTCGACAGTGGAAGGCAGATGTACCTCACATATGAAAAAAAGTCCAACCCTCTACAACAAAAAGTGATACCCTTAATCGTCCCAGGCGATTCGCACTTTTTCACATTTCTTACGTTTTCCCTAATTCTCCAACCATGTTAGTGAATTGGGAATGGAGAATTAGGGAATTAAGAATTGTAAGAAAACGAAATTCTCATCTCCCAAATTCCCAAATTCTCCGTGTCACAGAATCCGGCCCCAGGTCGAGGCATCGTTGATTTTATATAGGAGCTTATAGGGCTTACCTTTGGTTACCTCATCAACTGAAGGCATCTTTGATTTTATATTCAGGTGAGTCGTTACTGGGTTTTGTTATATTTGCCCATTCTGGTTTATATGTTATTAGTTTGGCTGGGATTCTGCTTTGACGTGCAAGTGGGACACATACTTTGTCAGTTCTTTCCGTGCTTTAAAACTCAACATAAAAGGAGTCGCGCAAGAGATTTTGTTTACTTTTCTACGAAGGGTTAGATATTTTTTGTATGTAGGTACACTGTAAAACTGCGCAAATTGTTGCCACAAAGCTTAGGAATATTTCCAATTGTGCAAATTTTTGACTGTGTAGGTACTCAATTGATTCAGAAATACTTAGCTCTTAAGTACAAGCCTAAGTCCCAAGTACAAGTAAATAGAAGCAAGTACTTATGCTCAAGTACTAAGTAGGGCATTTCAAAAGCATAAAGTAATAAGTCTTAAGTAATGAAAATATTTTACTTAAGTATTGTCCAGCTCTACATCTAATACAATGCCTATTAAAAATACTCTTGTTTGCAGCTTTCGGGAAAATGGAATTTTATTATAAAAAGGCCCATACTGACAAACCTTAAAGAGATGTACCAGAATTTTAAGCAAAATCATCCAAAAAGGGAAAACAATTTAAAAAAAGTTAAAAAAGTTAAGTTAAATATTAAATCGTGATTCGAGAGGCGAGACTCGAGAGTAGAGAGATTGTATAGAATTTATGACTAAAAATAGAGAATAAAATATATTAAAAAAGCTATTAAAATAAATAACTTTTGTAAATAAATTGCACTAAAAAGTAAAAAAATATTTTTTTTTTCTCAGTGATATACACAAAAGTTTCCTTGCAAAATAAAAAATGCTACATCTCAGATTAAATCTTAAACAATTGTGATTATATGTATGTATGGATGCCCAAACTTTAAAGACTTAATCTGGGTTGTAACATTTTTTATTTGGAACGAAAATTTTCTTGGGTATATCACTGAGAAAGAAAGAATTATTTTTTATTTTTTATTGCAATTTATTTAGGAAAGTTATTTATTTTAAGTGTTTTTAATATATTTCATTTTTATACTGGCGAATAAGGGTGTATTGAACAGGTGTTCAAGAGATATCTCTTGATAATATACGGTTGAGGCTGCAAAACGGATCACACATACACTTACTCTATTTGTTACCGCTGTTGTACAACAACCAGTTGGAATCCTATGGTCTATACCAAACCGTAAGCACTTTATCGAGGAGCGACGCACGGATAAGGTTTGATATTGAATTTGTACTTATGTTGAATTATATTTAAATGGTTGTAGTTAGGTAAGGAAGATAAGCTTTCAATCAGCTAATAACACATACATCTTAAACCTTAACAGGCCTACAGACTATGAATTTTGTTACGATTTCTTATTGATTGAAACATGATACGTCTCTTGCATATTTGATCCAAAAATAAGAAAATTTTTTGAACATAGCTCTACATCTGGAGAACTATGGTGTACCAGCAGATTGGCATTTTTTCGCTACCTCGCAAAAGTATTTGTGACGGCTTGGTGGTACTAGCTGCCAAAGCCAGTTTACAACAACGTCATGGTGAACAAATTACGACTCCTCGTCAACTAATCGAGTATTACATACAAAATATGAAATTTACATCCGTTTCAAAGGATTAGAATGCTCAAATAAAAAATTCACTTATAGGGAGATTTAATGCGTCTCGACGGATGATACAAACGTAGCAATTTCATTGTATTATGCCAGTTAGTAGTACATAATATACATACATACATATATATAATAATGTAAGATAAACTCCGCAAGTTCTAACTAAGTTTTGCATGTATGAAATCATTAACCGCATATGCATGTTAATAATAAGTCTGAACATTTTACTATTTTTAAAAAAACGTATATACATATACATTAAATACTTATTTTTTTGTTTTTATGTTGCATGTAATATCATCATGTTTTTTTTAATATTTTCGTTTATCATACTAACACTAACACTGTCTAAGTGATGAAATGCACAGCATTTGTTTAGCGTTTATTTATTAAATTTTCACTAAAGTTTGTGTTAAACTGGTAACGATAGTCAAAAAAATAATATTAATAACTACATTTTATACAATCAAATATGAGTTTTTCCTTATATTTCTAAGCCCATTGACAAATTTATCAGTTTTATTAACAACACTATCCGCATATATTTAAAAATAAAATAAGGAAAAAGAAGGATCCAGTTTGAGCTATTCAAGATGAAGGATAGATTTGTTATCTTTATTCTTTTTTCTAAAAGGCATTATTTTTATAATTTTTGCTGACAGACTGTACTTTTCTCTTTAAAATAAGCTAAAGTCTCTATTTTTGTTTCTTCCTCCTTGGCGGAATATAAGAGTTTCGCTCATATAATCACACCCAGAATTTATTCTGAGTTTATATGAGATGAGAACAACTTGATCTGTTTCAAGCAATTACAGCAGGCAGAAAACTCAAGCTGTACTGATGAATGTACGGTTATCTGCTAACACGAAACGCTTCTTCTTCTTCCTTTCTCTTTTTACTTTTTTCAGCCAACTCCAAATACATTTTTTTTTGCCTTTGCTATATACCTACCCGGAGAATAAAAAAAATGCCCTCTTGGACAAATATAAGTTTGTCCCAGTAAAAAATCTTAAAGAATAATCCCTAATTTTGTTCCACCCTGCTTGATAGAATAGAGGACTTTTTGCCTCATATAATTCACACCCAGAATTTATTCTGAGTTTATATGAGATGAGATCAATTTGATCTGTTTCAAGCGTCTACAGCGGGCAAAAAACCAAGCTGTACTGATGGGTGTAAGGTTTTCTGCTAACACGAAATGCTTCTTCTTCTTCCCTTTTTCTTTTTATTTTTCCAGCCCATTGCGGCCGTACAGAGGTTCGATTCGTTTCGAATGAATCCGGTTTTTAAATTTATTTTAATAACATTTTTTTTCTATTTTTCTGAATTTTTGGCTTGTTTTCATTTTTCATTTCTTTTCTTTGTTCAATTTTTTCATTTGTTTTTCAAGTTACTCAATTTCGCTATTTGGGAGCTGTTGATGAGTCAAAACCAAGACTTGGAACTTGTCACCCAAAATAAAATGGGTTGTGTTATGAAAGAACAAAGGAAAAATTTGTTAGCTTTTGCTATATACCGGAGAATAAAAAAAATGCCTTCTTGAACAAATATTAGTTTTCCCCGGTAAGAAATCTTCAACAGTAATCTCTATATTTGTTTCCGTCTCCTTGGTTGAATACAGGAGTTTTTGCCTCATATAATTTTGTTGTGACTCAGGTGCCTATACCCCGAATCACAACCATAATGTAAATATGAAAATATCTTGCCCTGGCGTACTACAAATTGACCCTGAAATTGAAAATTTATTTATTTGTATGTATGCTTACGTGCATGCAGTACAAAGTACATACATACATGCAATTATTCCCGTCGTTCAACTTAAAATATTATTTCGACAAGACACAAGTGCATATCAGACTTCATGCATATGCACTGCGTCTAAGCTTTTTGTACTTTCCTACGTACGATTTTTCACGTCCTGGGAAAGTAATAAAAAGAATAAAAAGCTTTTTCAAGCTTATGATCGGTAGCTGGAGAAGAGTTTTATTTTTGAAATTGCGATGTGCTATTAAAAGGATAAATTATTATAAGATAATGCTATTATAATTCCTGCTATTAAAAGGATAACTTAATATAATTTCCATTCTGAAACGAAAAGTGTTTTCATAGATTCTATTAGAGAAAAGAGTTAATAAAATATCTACTACTAGAGACGAATAAGCGTTAATATTAATTCTCCTACAACTGAAGTGTTACAATTTTTCCGATTACTCAAATAAAAAGGTGCTACTATACTCCCTGTCTGGAAGACCTTTTACCAGGGAATTCTATTGGCATTGGTTGTGTGCTCTCTATCCAGAGCACGGCACTCAATAATACAACATTTTTGGGTTCGGTTAACCCAATGACATAAAATGAGTGCTTTCAAAGATAACTAAATCAAAATTTTCCTTGGAATAATAAAAAAACTGTCATAATACAACATTTTGGTGGCAGCGGTACTTTTAGTACGAATCAGTGCCATAAATTAATCAAATTAATAAAAAATTAAAGTCAAAATCCGTACAATTAACAACAATCATAACAATAAAATCTGCCAGACAAACAACTGGTAGCAACAATACTCCTAAAAGAAGTCCAGTGCATAAAACACATTTAAATAAAAACTAAACAAGTTAATTAAACAAAAATCAAACAACCAAATAAAGAGCAAATAAAAATAACCAAAATACAAATAATGAAATCTATAGTTTTATTAATAAAAAAAAAAACAAGAGCCGGGTACTCTCAAAAGGGTACTTAGAGGAAAATAATAATAATAAGAGTTCAAGCGCCATAGCGCTCAACATGGGAATTTTGCGAGGCTTCATCCTTGTCTCAACAAGAAGTTCGATAAAGAAGGAAGGAGGGAAGACTATAATAATACGTCGACCAAAACGCCTCCAGCATCACCAAATTTCCAATTTTAATTATCTTCACCACCTACGCTTTCAACGACAAGGAACCGCCGGCCTGGATACTCAGCTAGCATCATCAGTAAAATAAAGCAACTATACCAACAACTTTAACAATAATTGTGGATTAAGTTAAAAGTAGCGTGAAAACCTTCTTATTTTTTCATATTTTTAACCCTATATGCATAGATATTTTGTTTATACGCTTTTATAGTTTCTTAATGCAACATATATATTTTCCTATTGACCAATACTTGCGAATATACAACGAAGAGATTTTTGATTAAAAGTGAACCCGGGAATAAATCCCATTCCTATTCCTGGATTATTCTACAAACTGCTGTGTTTACAAAAGTTAATTTCCAAATTCCTTTCCAAAAATGTTTAGGAAAAATTTCTTATTTTCTTTCTATTTCCCCAAACTACATACATATTTGCATTTGTCGAATTATTTACAATACATATTTTCATATATATATATGTGTGAGCAGTGAGTGAAGAGTGGTTATGTTCAATCTCCATCGATTTTCTTTAAAAAAAAATAAATAAATTCAACACAGAAAAATTGAAATCCGATCTTCCTAGAAGCGACCTCTGCGGTAAGACTTGGTGAGCTTGCTGGTCAGAGCACTTCGACAAAAATAAAATATCAATCCCCTGCGGCAGAACTTTGTGAGCCTATCGGTCAGGAGAAAGATATTGATTGGAAGAGCCGTCAATTAGTAATTTAGAAAATTGCAGATCAAATAACAATCATTTCCTTGAGATTAAAATTTCCAGCAATATATTTAAAAAAAAATTCTCTCTCTCTCTCTCCAATAAACTTCTTCTCTCGACATAAATAGGAAATTTTTTATTTTTTTTTTATTTTTAAAAACATCCACGGTCCATCCACTAATAATAAACTAAATTCCCATTGCACAACAAATTAAAAAGAAAAAAGAGAGCCAGAATTTGAAAGTACACTCAGAAGTCTAAATATCAAAATTAAATCCATTACACGAGTGATACAGTCATTAAACCCCGATATCCTACCTGTTATTTGGAAGAAGCCGAGAGTATTCGGAAAAGTTGTAAGGATTTCAACGATCTCTTCTACTTTGAAGGGGATTTCCTAACATTTACAAATGCAACCGAGCAGAATATCGAAACAGTCCCGAAAAAACCTCACATATTCACTAAACCGTGCAGACTTCCAAAAACAAGCCGGAAAGAAATAACGCGGCAGGTAAACGAAATGCTGTATTCGGAGATAAAAGGATCTTGAAATAGGCCGAGCAATTCAATCCTACTTCTAGTTCCCAAAAACCCGGATGAGAATGGGAACAAAAAATGGCGAGGCGCTGTAGATTTCCGCCGAATAAATGACATTACTATATGTGACGCTTACCCATTACCTAATGTTACAGACATATTAGATCAATTCGATAAGTCCAAATATTTCACGACGCTAGACCTCGCTAGTGGATTTCACCAAATTCGCATGGACGTAAAGGATAGAGCAAAAACTGCATTTAGCACCCCTTATGGCCATTAAGAGTGCAACCGTATGCCACTTGGATTAAAAGGTGCACCTGCAACCTTCCAACGTGGCATGAATAACGTTCTTTCCGGACTCCAAGGCATTCACTGTTTCGTATACACGGACGATATTGTATTCCATGAATACAATCTTAAAGACCATAATATTAGGCTCGAAAATGTATTTAGCCGTCCTCGGGATTTCATTTTAAAACTACAACCCGACAAGTTCAATTTCCTAAGAAAGGAAATAATGTATCTAGGGCAAATCATTACTGAAAATGGAGTCAAGTCAGGTCCGGCAAAAATTAAACCAGTGCAATTTTATCCTAGACCCAAGAAGGAAAAGGATATCAAAGACGTCCTTGGTTTCGTCCTGTATTATTGCCACTTTATTCCCAATATTTCTAAAATTACAAAACCCCTTACTAACCTTCTGAAAAAGGACACACCTTTCAAGTTCGATGCAATTTGCGATGAAGCATTTTGCGAGTTACGAAACAAATTAATATCAGCACCAATTTTATCCTATCCGGATTTCGACAAAGAATTTTTTGTCACCTCCGATGCTAGTGACAACGTCATCGAAGCAGTTCTTTCCCAAGTAGATGATCAAGGAGATCATCCAATAGCCTATGTGAGTCGAGCTCTCAATGGTGCAGAGACTCGTTACTCAACAATCGAAAAAAGGCTTTTGGCAATTGTTTTCGCAGTTGAGCAATTCAGGCCATACGTTTATGGTACACAGTTTACCATCATAACTGACCACAAACCATTAGTATTGCGGATGATAAAAGATCATTCCTCAAGACCAATGAGATGGAGAATACGTCTTGAGGAATAAGACTAAAAAAAAAATCCACAAATCTGGAAAGCTCAACGCAAATGCGGACGCTCTCAGCAGAGCTGTCCCAGAAAATTCCGAAAAACCAATAGAATGCACCACCTATGTAAATGTGGTAACCAGAGGCCAAGCCAAAAGTCAGGCGAATTTAAGTACTCTCAACACAAATATTACTAGTCCAAGCCCAGATTCAGCACTAGTAAACAATTCCTCAGTGATAATAACTGAGACCAATTTCCCACTACTTTTAACTAAGAATACTAATCCCAAATTTTTCATCTTGCCAATGCTAGATAAAAAACTTGACAAAGTGCTAAAATCTAAACTAAAGCTTTCAGACAAACCTTCTCTACTAGAAAACGAACTGAACTTCTCTAAGAAGAAAGACTCCACAGTAATCATCTCAAAAGCCAATCTACCTTACCGATCACAACGAGATAGGTTAGACATTGACAAGATTTTAATTGAGATCTGCTCATACACAGAAGCAAAGCAGTTAAATCAAGCAAATATCTCCTTCCCTGTATTAGACCCACAAAATTTATCAACAATTAAAAAAAATTTTACCAAGGTCTTCGTTAACCAACAAATAAATATCAAACTCCATCAAGATGCCATAAAGCATTTATCCAACAGCAGTAATATTGAACAAGTTGTGAAAGATTTCCGTTCTCTACCAACAGGAGCCCATCAAAGTGTCTCACGTACAATTAAAAGAATTAAAAAACAATTTTATTGGCTTGGCATGTCAGACGATCTTGTAAAATATGTAAGGAAATGTAAACTTTGTCATAAGCCTCATAAGTGGCATATTCGCCGAGGTATCCAAACTGCTACAGATCAAAATGCTCAAAACGACTGCATAAACAAATGGCGCATTAGAGAGCAGTCATAGAGCTTTAGCAGGATACTTCAGATCTAATGTAGCAAAAGATCTTCAAGGCTGGGATACATGGATCCCATACGCCATGTTTGTCTATAATACCACCCTTAAGTCGAGTACAAATTATACTCCCGCGAACTCCTGTACGGATTCCAAGGCGAAATTCCAAAAAACTTAAAATCATCTCCGACCATTTGCTATAATTACGATAATTATACGAACGAGTTAAAAGCACGTCTACAATACAGCAATAAAATTGCAAAGGACATAGCCATGGCCCATAAAGAAAAGTCCAAAATCCAATATGATAAAAGCAAAGTTCAAAGATCGTTCAATATTCGAGACAAAGTCTTAGTAAAGGCAGGGTATGACATAAAAAATTCTCACCACTATGGACAGGTCCTCATGAGATCATAGAAACCAATTCCTCAGAAAACTCCACTGTTAAAATCAACAACAAAAATAATAGAGTCCACAATAACGACTAACCCTGCATAATAAAATATCCATTGAAATAGAATCCCTAGTCTCCCTTGTTTCATTAATGGCATTCAGATATCAAAATACACAGTCAGAATTTATTGATCTTTTGACTGATTCCAAAAATGGAAAAAATCCTACTATAATATCACCTAATAAGATTGAAGAGCTTTTATCAAAGATTAGACAGAAATTACCAAATTCAATGATACTGCCCATAAATTCCAGAGATAATATATTTTCACAAATCTACAAATTAAGCACAATATCTGCAAAGTTTTCAGCAACAAAATAATTATAAAACACCGAATCCCACTTCCTTTTAAAGAACCATACCAAATTTTCAAAGCAATGCCATTACCGACAATCCTAAATTGTTCATTTATATATATTGAACCATCAAAAGAATATATTGTTACGAGCGTGGCCTTAGTTCGTTATTTAAAACACAGTATTTCAGCTATCATTAACAAGTTCTTTCTTTTATTTAACTTCACTATTTATTTTTATACATTTACAAACAATTATCAAATCAACTCTTTATAGTTATCGCTTGTACTGTACTTCTAATTATCGCAATAGTTTACTTCGTTCATTTCACTGTCCGAAATGAGACTGCCTCCTGGATGTGAGAGGCGCCATATTTACACTCAACGAATTATCCTAGAACCTTCCTGAATATTCCGTTCTCTGAACACAAAGTTTACTAGGATGTCACTAACCTAAAGGTGTTTCCATTACCAACAGATGTCGCTTGTGTCACTTTGTAGCGCGTAATACTGCCCCCTTCTTAAAAGTGTTCGTCCCGAACAACAGGTGGTCCACGGTCTTGATGCTCGTAGTATTTACACAATCGATCCAGATGACCGATTTTTCTTTTGCATCTTCTAATTATCGCAATCCAAAAAAGTTTGCTTCGTTCACTTTACTGGCTGAAATAAGATTCGCATCCTGGATGTGAGAAGCGCCGTGTTTATACTCTACGAGTTATTCTAGAAACTTCCTGAATATTCCGTTCTCCGAACCCAAAGTTTACTAAGATGACACTGACCTAAAGTTGTTTCCATTTCCAACAGATGTCGCTTGTGTCACTTTGTAGCGCGTAATACTGCCCCCTTCTTAAAAGTGTTCGTCCCGAACAACAGGTGGTCCACGGTCTTGATGCTCGTAGCATTTGCATAAACGATCCAAGTGAACGATTTTCGGTTTACCTGTATTCTACGTCATTAATTCTAGTTACCACTGAATACGGTCCTTCCCACTGTTGTTGTAATTTTGGAGAACGTCCCTTACGTCGTTTCTGGTTGTACAGCCAAACAAGGTTACCGTCATTAAATCCTGTTGAATTGGCACGTAAGTCATATAGGGTCTTCCGATCGGTATTTACTGCTAATTTTGCTCTCGTTTCCTAGTGCACATCAGTTAATATTTGTCTAAGCTCCGATACATAGTCGTCTGGTAACGTTTATTCGCCTCTGGGTGTACCAAACTTGAGGTCGCTTGGTAAACGCATTTCTATTCCGAATACGACCTTAGCTGGAGTTTGTCCTGTCGTTCTGTGAACAGCTGATCGAAAAGCCATTAGGAACACGGGAATATGTCGATCCCAAACGCGTTGATGACAGTCGACTCCTTTCTTTAGATGTGCAACCATTGTTCTGTTGAAGCGATCTACCATGCCATCGGTTGCAGAGGAGTTGTTTTGGCTTTTCTTATTCCCAGCATTTTACACATCTCCTGGAAAGTCCATAATTCAAAGTTCCGTCCTTGGTCCGAATGAAGTTCCTGGGGTACACCAAATCTACTGAGCCAATTTATTAGTACTTGCTCCGAAACTGTGTTTGTCTCTTGATAAGGGATTGCATAAGCTTCAGGCCATATACTGAAATAATCAATAGAAACTAATATGTAACGGTTACCGTTATTTGTTTCTGGAAAAGGTCCAGCGATGTCTATGGCTATCCTTTCAAATGGGGCTCCTACATTATACTTATGTATTTCTCCTCACCTTATGTGTGGCGGTCCTTTGCAAGAAGCACAGATAGTGCATCTGCGGCACCACTCCTCCACTTCCTCCCGCATATGTAACCAACAACACCGTTCTCGTATTTTGGAAATTGTTTTATTCACCCCCAAATGTCCTCCAGATGATCCACCGTGCATTTCTTCTAAAACATCTTTGAACTTCGGTGCTGGCACGAAATTCTGCATTCAGAATGACTCGCCGTTAGTTGCTTCCCCCATGCGTTTTAATATACCACACTCAACGTGTAGAGAATTCCATTGAGCCCAGTAGCTCTTCAGTTTCTCACTCATCTCCGAGATATCTTTCCATTGTGGTCTTTTTATGTCTTCTTTCCAAGCAAGAATGGGTGATATGTCTGGGTCTTCCCGTTGTGCTGTTCGCAAGCTCTCGTTGTATCAGATGCATAGTTGCCTTTGTTTCTTTTTCTTCCACCTGAACGCAATGATTGCATTCAAGTTTGCAAGGACGTCGTGAAAGGGCGTCTGCATTTCCATGAATACGTTCTCTTCGGTGTTGGATTTCAAAGTCATAAGCTTGGAGTCGCTCTATCCATCTCGCCACTTGTCCTTCAGGATTGTTAAACTGCAAAACCCATTTAAGCGCTGCATGGTCAGTGCGGAGAATAAATTTCTGCCCGTAGAGATATTTATGGAAAAGTTTGTTGAATTTACAATAGCAAGTAGCTCTTTTCTTGTATCACAATAATTTCTCTCTGATTTTGAGAGTGCGTTGCTATAATACGCTACTGGCACCTCTTGAGCATCCTTCTCCTGTGAAAGCACTACCCCGATACCTACATTGCTGGCATCCATGTCCAATATAAAAGATTTTCCCAACATTGGATAGTGAAGTACTGGACTTTCACAGAGATGCTGCTTCAAATTCTCAAAACTCCCGTTATATTTATCTGACCATATGAACGGCTTTCCTTTTTCGGTGAGATGATGTAGGCTCCTTGCTATATCTTCAAAACCTTTTACGAATCGCCTGTAGTATGTAGATAGACCAAGAAAACTCCTAAATTGATGTTTGTCGTTTGGAATTGGCCAATTTTTTACAGCTGTTATCTTTTATGGATCAGTTCTTACGCCTTGTGATGAAACTATGTGCCCCAAATATTTTACTTCACTTTTAAATAGAGCGCATTTATTCGTATTGAGCTTCAGTTTCGCACATCTTAGTCTTTAAAGTACGTCCCATAAGTTGTTTTTATGTTGCTCGAATGTCGTTCCGATTACTATTATGTCATCTAAATAGACAAGACATGTTTTCCAGGTTAATCCTCGTAAAACACATTCCATGAGTCGTTCGAATGTGGCTGGAGCATTACATAATCCAAATGGCATAACTCTGAATTGCCATGAGCCACTTCCAACTGAGAAGGCAGTTTTCTCTCGGTCCCCGGGATATATTTCCACTTGCCAGTAACCACTCTTCAAGTCCAGTGTGGAAAAGCATTGCGCTCCGGAAAGGGTGTCCAATGTATAATCAATCCTTGGTAATGGGTAGCTATCCTTTCTGGTTACGTTATTTAGTTGGCAGTATTCTACGCAGAATCGGGTGCTGCCATCTTTTTTCCTGACCAAAACAACTGGCGATGTCCAAGGGCTGTTAGATTCCTCTATTATGCCTTGTTCCTTCATGGAGTTTATCATATTTGCAACTTCTGGTTGTTTGTCTAATGGTAGTCTTTGTGGTATCTGCCGAATGGGCCTAGGGTCTCCTGTATCGATTCGATGCTGGACAAGATTTGTTTTGCCGAAATCGTCATCATTCATTGCAAATAATACCGAAAATTCCTCGATCACCTCTTTGGCATCGTTATATTGCTTTTCACTTTAGGCACTAGATGAAAGAAGCTTCTGAACCTGTTGGGTAATAGCTGGTATAGGTTTTGTCTCCTTGGCATTACTACCATTTTCCAAATTAACAATCTGATAAACGGGTTCACAATTTTCAATTATAGCACCTTCTTTTAGTTGTACCTCATTTTCGGATGTGTTGAGCACTCTGACTGGAATTAATGTTGCGCCTTCTTACCAACGATGATGTTCGATATTACGTTTGTAGGGTTAGGCTCTACCAGATAGAATCGGCAGGTCCCGATTTCATCAGTAGGCTTTGTTCATACAAGCGTCTCGAAGCATGCAGAGAGAGTAATATTTTCAAAGACCATCGTCCTTATTTTCGAAGGATAATCTGCTCCTACTCCTAGTCTCACAGGAACTTCTATGTTACCATATTTGAGGATCCGTTCGCCGACATCTAGATTTATTCTATATGTGGTCATGATATCTACTCCAAGAATGCATTCATCCATTATACTGACACCAGGAAATTGTGAGGAAATAGTAGTTCGCCTAGTTGAACATCCAAAGTAATTTCTCAAAAAGCTTGTGCTGCTGTTCCAGTTGCTGTTCTTAGTAAATATTAGATAGTGTTGTGAAGCCACTTGTTTTTGCGGAGATCTTCTCTAATAATTGATCTCGAAGCCCCAGTGTCGATAGTGATTGCACAGCCATTTTTCCCTACACTTCCATATATAACGAGACTGTTATTATTTCACTGCAACTGCGCTACCTGAATGATGACTTCGGGGCTGCCGACTCTACCAACCAACTTCTGCCCCCCATGCTTTCCGACTGCTCAGCAGGAGAGCTGATGCGACTAGTCAATGTTTCATTTCTAGTATCTCCACGAATAGCTTGCTCCCTGGCTCCACATCTTTGGCATTCTTTTCTGTTCTCATCTTCTTGTGATTCCATTCGTCGGCGTTTTCGGCAGTCCCTTTGGAGATGTCCGGGTCTATTACAATTCCAGCATCGAAGAAAACCACGTGATGGAGTGCTCTCTAATGACTGCATTCTGTTGCAAGTACATTCCTCCACCGAAATTTCTCACACTCGTACTGCACTCCGAGGAGCTTGTCTTGCAGACTCGTATGCCAATGCATAGGTTAGCGCTTCTGCTGTTGAGTTCTTTCCTGCTAGCCTTAGTGCTTGTTGTCTATTTTGATCTGCAATAGCGTTCACAAATGCTTCTGTTGCCACTTCATTAAGGAATTCTGCATTGACGCTAGAGTATGAAAGATAATCTAATCTTTCCGCATCAGCCTGCAGTTGTTGTAGTAATTCGCCATGAATCCTGTTGCGTAACTGCAAGCGATATACTTGCTGCATGTGTTCATCCCCATAACGTAATTCTATCGCCTCCACTAATGAAGTGTAATCACGTTCCGTGTCAATCGATATGGTTTGTAATAGCTCTGACGCGGGACCTCCAAGTGCTAAAACCAGAGCTGTAGCTTTGTCTGCATTATCCCATCCATTTACATCGGAGGCTGCCTCAAATTTTCTCTTGAAAATATACCACCGGATGTTTCAGTTCCTTCATGGCGATGTTGTTGATGTTTGATTCTCTCCAAATCTGCTTTAAAGTTGCCAAGCTTCTCCGTAACATTTTGTTGTACTTCCGACACTTGTTGTTGAACTTCTAGCAGTTCCTGCTGGATTCCTTCAATTTCCACAATTTTTTCGTCTAATGCATTTTTAAGAAAATTCTTCTGTTCCTCTAAACAGGTTTCTAGACAATTCTGCAAAGAACTCTTTTGTTCATCCCAACGAGCTTCCAGAGAATTGTTTTTTTCTTCTAAATGGGTTTCGAGAGAATTCTTTTGCTCTTCTAAGCATGCTTGCAGAGAATTCTTTCGTTCCTTAAGGGCATTCCTCTGCTCATCTAAACGGAATTCCAGAGAATTCTTTTGCACTTCTAAACATGCTTGCAGAAAATTCTTTTTTTCCTCCAAGAAAGACTGCTTTTGTTCCTCAAGATCATTCTTTTGTTCTTCCAAGAGATTTTGCTTTTGCTCCTCAAGAGCATTCTTCATCTGCAGGGTTGAAAGCTCCATTTTGGTCATTAAGGTACCCAGAAGCTGTTCTATGTTCATCGCAGGATCTTCTTCAGCTTCAGTTTCTTCTTCAAAAACAAATGTCTCAGGATTCTTTTGTTCCTATATCAAGGCTTGTCTAAGTCGCTCGACTAGAATATTCTTTAGACCTGTCATTTGCAATGACCGCTTCCCCAACTCTATTTTCAAATCGTGTATACGAAGCTCATCTAATTTGCTTCCCAGTACTTTGGTAATTCACTCACATTTTAATATAAAATTATCTTTCGGAATTTTCGCTTAAAGCAGGAAAGTTTCACACGATTTCACCAAATTAATCACTCTTTGAATTTCAAAGTCAAATGCCACCACTTTATTTCGCGATTTTATTTTACTTCTGACACCAGTTGTTACGACCGTGGCATTAGATCGTTATTTAAAACACAATGTTTCAGATATCATTAATAAGTTCTTTCTTTTATTTAACTACACTATTTACTTATATACATTTACAAACAATTATCAAATCAACTCTGTATAGTTATCGCTAGTACTGTACTTCTAATTATCGCAATAGTTTACTTCGTTCATTTCACTGTCTGAAATGAGACTGCCTCCTGGATGTGAGAAGCGCCGTATTTATACTCAAAGTATTATCCTAGAACCTTCCTGAATATTTCGTTCTCTGAACCCAAAGTTTACTAGGATGTCACTAACCTAAAGGTGTTTCTATTTCCAACAGATGTCGCTTGCGTCACTTTGTAGTCCATAACAATATATTAATTCATTACAATCGTGAGCACTACATCGAATTAACACTACAGGAAATCCACAATTGCGCAACGTTGGACCATACACACTTTTATTGCAAAACTTCGTCCCCTATATTAAATGCAAACACTAGAGTAAATCAATGTGAAATCAATTTGATAAAAAAAAGAACCTATTACGTCCAATTGTAAAACCCTGGCTTTGGAGCAGAACAGAATGATACAATTATCGCAGCAAAATGCATGGCTTTCCTCCTTTAAAGAACCCCTCCATATAGATATCGTTTTATGAAGATTCCATTAAATCAAAAACCCTAGAAGGCACAGGAATAATATACATATATTTGCCCAGGTTGTTATGTCAGCAGCAAAGGATTCATCTTGGACGGATATAACGTAAAGATATCAACAAAGATTTCCAATATAATCACAAATATGAGTTCCCCCTCTACGGAAATGCACATAGGAACAGATCCCATTAAAATTAGCAACAGCATTGATCTAGGGAAACTTCTGGAATTCATTCCTTACGAAAAAGAAAAACCGAATAAATAATCACCACATTCATCATTATGCGCTATCATATATAACAATAGCATTAGTGATCGCTATTCTATCCACCTACGTATACATGAACTACAAATCGAAAATCCGCAAAGGTAAAAATATACTTCCGGAACCGGACCATATACGTGAAGATGTGTCTGCGGCGACACCAAGCAATTTTAATTTTATTATAACTACTGCTCCGAACAGAAGAACTACAGAAAGTCTCGCCGATCAATATAAGACATATATATAAAAATGTATTATCATATATCAATTACATTGAACATCTCTACCGTCAGTATATATCTTCATGTTATATATAAAAAAAGAACCATCAAATTAGAAATGAACTTTCGGAATATGTGCTAGAAGACGAAAGGAATTACTCCAACTAAAACCCACAATGTATCTTAAATATACATATACAAACACTCATGTCTTCAATCGAAAAATATAAAGTACCCAAACTATAACAACAAATAACTAACAAAATAACCCTTCCTGTCCTCTAAATTTCCAATACCCACATCTCCCAAAAATCAAGTAAAGAAATAAAAAACCTAAACTAAAATCAGAGGAGAAGAAAACTGTCGACAAAAACTCAATTAACCAACACTAAAAGGGGCCGAAGAGGTGAATAGACAGAGCAAATTACCAACAAAACCTTTTTCTTATAAACTTTTTTTTAATATTTATTTCAATCCGTATTGAGACACATAGAATAGAAGGAAAGGGGAATAAGTCAATTTTTTTTATATAAAATAATACATAATTTTGCAAATCACTCAGCAGCCTCAGGAGCGGAACTCACCAACGGAAAGTGGCCGTCTTTGGCACTCAGGGTGGGGCAATAGTAGGACCTGCGAATCAATAACATGTTGGCTCCTAAAACAGATAGAAAAAGGAAAATTAATAACAAAATAAAAATTAGAGAATCACAAAAATTTACCCAACGCCGACAATGCCATGTCATATTGAGGCCACGAAGAGAAATTCAAAACGTGGGGAGGGAGTTCAGCTGCATTACCCAAATCCTACCGTCCGATCAGTCTAATTTCATTTCTCCTCAAAAAAATGGAGAAAGTGTTAGACAATTATATTAGGAGCGGTGCATTCATCGCTGCACCCTAACCAACATGCTTACCAAGCAGGAAAGTCTACCACAACTACCCAACATAGTCTTGTCCTAGGACTAGAAAAGGCAGCAGAGGGTAAAGAGACAGCCCTATGTGCATTCCTAGGCAGCGAAGGAGCGTTTGACAATACCTCCTTTGATGCCATTGAGAATGCAGCTACCAAAAAAGGAATCGAACCTTCCTTAATAAAATGGATAAAGCTATGCTCGAAAGCCGGAGAAACACAGCTAACCTGGGGAAGGACTCTATTACAGTAGTGGCTGCTAAGGGATGTCCCCAAGGTGGGGTTCTGTCCCCTCTACTATGGTCGTTGGTTGTAGATGATCTCCTACAGAAGCTAATCAACTCCGGCTATGACAATCAGGGATATGCGGATGACCTGGTCATTACAATTAGGGGCAAACATGTTCAGATTATCCCTGATTGGGGAATGTAAAAAGTCTATTTGTTCATTTAAGAGACTGTAGTGCTCTTGTGAGGCTTTTTTATATAACATGATTCAAGAATATTTACTCTTTTACTCTTTTCTTGGGCATGTAAAACCTTTAAGCTATTGATATCGCAGTTATGTTCAGCGTCACTCATATGTTTTGCTACCATTGAGTCCAATTTAATGTATTTAAATAAATTTAGATGTTCTTTAAATCTAATCTTAAAATTACGTCCAGTTTGTCCCACGTAAATGCTATCACAGTCAACTTATTTTGTATACTCCTGAGTTCTGTAGTTTATCTGGTTTATGATTACTTTTACGTACATGTGTCCTTAATATATTATTATTATAAGATCCTATATTAACATCTATTATCATCATATTACATCTAAGCGCTTTTGAACAATCTTTTTGACTTTTTCACTTATTTTTCCAACATATTTTAACTTTATCCATCTCTTACAATTATCTTCTTTTTGTTTAGGGTATATAGAATTTAGGGCTAGTAGTTTACATTTTTTCCTTATCAATTTATCCTTTAACTTCTCTTTATAACCATTATTTTTGGCTATTAGTTTAACTGTTTCACATTCATTTTGTGTGGCCTATTCAGAGAGTGGAATTGTAAACAATCTATTTATCATAGCATGGAATGCTGATAATTTTACATTATATGAATGGGTAGAATTTTTTGGAGTAACTATGTCAGTATATGTACGCTTTCTATAAATATCAAACATAAAACATTGATCTCTATAAACTATTTTAAGATCTAGAAAGTTAATTGCGCAATTTACATCTTTTTCCATCGTGAACTGAATAGTACTGGTGTTAATCCAATTCAAAAACTCATCTAATTCGTCATCACCTCCTTGCCATAGGCAAAGAACGTCGTCTACATACCTAAACCAAAAACCTATTTTATTATCAAATGGACACTTTTCAAACATAGTACTTTCGAAATACGCCATATCATCTTCTGAAGATGGGTAAGGTCGATGATGAGACCTGTCGATTCTGTATGGGAGAAGATGAATCCGCTGAACATGTCCTGTGTGACTGTGAAGCTCTGTGCCGCAAAAGGCTAAGACATCTGGGAAAGGCATTTCCATTGTCAGCGGATGTTGGAAAAATGGTCCAAAGAATATTATAAGCTTCATCAACGATCTTAAGTTCAAATGGGCGCCCTAGGGCATTCAAGGGTAATGTCACAAAAGATCTTATTGGTCGCGGTGACGAGATGAGAGGCAGGAGTCCTGCCTGCATCCCCGTAATTAATATTAATAAAAATAATAATAAAATTCGAAACGTAGTACTGAAAGGCACGGGGCTCAGCTCCCAAAACGGTCAACGTGTCAACGGCCCGGACAAACAAAGTTAAGCCGGATTGGACCCTTCCATCGGGCTCAAACCGACTCAACGTAAATCCCATCAATCACCACCACATAATCTTGGGGAGCCTTGGAAGGTGTCCACGAGATAGCCACTGCGAAAATCATGTTGGAAATGACTAAACTAATGAAATACAAAATCTGCTTCTGTGCTACAAAAACTGCATCCCAAGAAATTCTTATCAAGCAGAATATCAAACAGAGTCTCGCGAAGAAGAAGTAATAAAAAAAATAATGTTTTTCTCTTCTAAATCTACCCACATGATATTGAAATTAAACGGATGGAGCGATGCAGACAAAGCTACAGCTCTGGTGTTAGCACTTCCAGGTCCTGAGACGGGGAGACCTCCAAAGTAACTGCAGAAAACGCCGTCGAATGGAATCACCAGAAGAGGAGGGCAGAAGAGAATGCCAAAGATGTGGAACCAGGGAGCAAGCTATTCTGGGAGGGACTAGAAATCAAACAGAGACTGGTCGCAACAGCTCCCCTATTCAGCATTCGGGGGGCAGAAGTTGGTTGGTAGAGTCGACAGCTCAGAAGTCATCATTCAGATAGCCCAGTTGCAGAGAAATAATAGCAGTGTTATTATATATGGAAGTGTAGGAAAAAATGACTGCGCTGTCACTATGGACACTGGAGCTTCGAGATCAATTGTTAGAGCGGACATTGTCAAGTACAAATGGCTTCAAAATACCACCAAATATTTACTAAGAACAGCAACTGGAGCAGCAGCACAAGTTTTTGGACAAATAACTTTGGATGTTCAACTAGGCGAACTACTATATCCTCACACTATCCTTGTTTCAGACATATTGAATGAATACATGAGTAGACTCTATGACCACATATAAAGTAAATTTAGATGTCGGAGAACGAATACTCAAATATGGCAACAAACCTAAAAAAAAATTTCTTCTTGAACAAATATAAGTGTACTGCCCGTTAGTATAAAGTGCAGGCATATTTGATTAAGTGACTGAAATGAGTGCACCGCTAAATTTGGATCAAAATCAGTGGTCCATTTCCTAACAACAAATCAACACTGTTCTTTTTTTTTACATTCAAGAAACTACTACACTTATTTTTTTGAATTTTCCACTATTAAGATCAGATTACGTATAAAAGTTATTTGGTCAATAATTCAAACGTATGGGGACACAATTACAGGGTTGTTAATAATAGATATGTAAATAGGTATTCAATATATGGGGTTAATATAGAGCAAAAGTTAGAATAACTTAACTTCGAGACACTGGTACACTTACTTAGCTTAAATATCTCCAGTAATCGTATTAAGACAAGATTATATAGACTGTAGGGTAAGAGATCAACAAACACTAGAAAGCACACATATTGACACCGATTTATGATGTACGATTTTCAGTAATAGATATGTTGAGACAAGACTCAGTACATAAGTTAGAGTCAGAGATTTTTTGTATCACACTGAAAACACTTATTAGCAACAAGTTGCAATATAAGATCGCCAAAAATGTAATATAAATATATATGTAAAATAGACATGCACACGAAATGTCTAATACATATATAAGTCAAAATATAGTTAAATAGATATATGAATAAATGTTAAAATATTACAAGTGACTGGTACCTCCCAATCTACACCTTGGCACTTGAGATGATTTGAGCTAATGTGAAGACCCTTTGTTCTAATATTTTGTTAGACCAATTCTTTACTCCAGTCGAGACCAGAAATAAAGTGTTAATGTTAGTAAGATTATCTTAACTTCAGTCGAGACCCGAAGCAAGATTCCGTCGAAACCAGAAATAAAGTATTTTGTTAGTAAAAGATTATCTCAGTCGCGACCAGAGATAATATTCTTTAAGCCAGGCGAGACCCGACTTAAAGCGCATATTAGTAAATATCGTACCTTCAGTCGAGACCCGAAGCCAGATTCTTTATTTCCGTCAAGACCAGAAAAAAGTGTTTTGTTAATAAAAGTTTATCTCAGTCGAGACGCGAGATAATATTCTTTAAGCCAGTCGAGACCCGACTTAAAGTGAATGTTAGTAAATATCTTAACTTCAGTCGAGTCCCGAAGCAACATTTTTTATTTCCGTCGATGCCAGAAATAAAGTGTTTTTATTAATTGTTAAAAGATGATATATCAGTCGATACCCGATATAAATGTTGTTGTTGTCCCTAATTAGCCAACTTACCTCAAGCGATCGATGCCAAGTACAAAAAGATATCAAGATCAGTCAGCTTGTCGTTTTATAGCCCTTTCTTGCACAGGGCACCACTGATGGAGTAGCAGAGGCGCATGATTGCCAGAATTGGCAGTGCAGCTGTGATCTTCCGGTACTAGCTATAAAATGTTCATAGCAATGAACAAAAATGCATACCAATGAAAAATTTAGAACAACCCATGATCTTGTGTTAAATTGAGTTATATTTGCAAAAAATTGATCGGCTTGATTTGATTGTATTTGTTACATGACAATTCTTTTGTTAGACGTTGTACCTATTTCTGGGAAAAATGTAATTTTTGCTGAGGCATCAAAGACGACTCGAACCTTTGTAGTGGTACTATTTTTGATGACAGCACGATGAAGAAGATAGTAATTTTGTTCGTGTCTTACTATCTTGTTAGCCACTGTCATGTGACCTAATGTCTTGTATTCGTTAATACAAGCTTTGTATTCCTGATAGAGTTCAGGATTTCGTTCTAATTGCCGTTCTAGGCTGTAGAATCTACGTAATGCCATACCGCGAGAGTCGCCTAGACTAGGACTTTCTGCGGTAAAAGGCAGACGAACTTCGTAACGGCCATGTGCGTTACGAACAAGAGTTTTTTGATAAAAGACCTCACATTCTTGATCTGCTTTAGACAGCTTACTTCCTGGATTGACTTTTCAGTTTCCTAAAACTGACGTAAAATTTGTCCAGTGAAGTGTCGTCGTCGTAATGAACCATTGCTGTTAAGGCAGATGCTGTTATATCTGTGGATATATTTTTTAGCTTTCCGAAAAGTATCCATCCGAGAGTACTGTTTTGGGCAGTTGGTGTTCCTGGAGGACCTTTCCGTAAACCTTCCAAGACAATTTCACTGTACACATCTGCTCCTAAAAGCAGGTCAGTTTTTCCTGTTGTAAAGAAAAATGGATCGGCAACTGGTAGCTCATGTATATGACTCCATTCTTTGTTTGGAATGGTTGAAGGAGGTAAAATGTCCGCAAATGTATCCACTATAAGGTTGTAACTGTAGTTTCCTTAGTTGTGGTTAAATAAGGATAATGTTCAATACAGTTTGTTTTTGAACATTTGTAGTTGCAGTTTTTCCCAGGCCAGTGATTTGAATTTCCACGTTTGTAATGGAGGATTGCAGCTTACGTGCAGCGGCTTGGGTTGTAAATGAAACTTGAGAGCCTGAATCTATCAGTGCTCTTAATACCAACATATTTCTTTTTTTGTAGGATTGTTTAACAGTGCTGTTGCAAGTAGTGCATTTTTGGTACGTTGATTTATTGCGGAAAGCGTATGAAGATAGTTATTGGATGTGAAAGGTGAATTACAAGGTTGAGCTTCTGTTTGCTACTCCCTTCGCTTGAATTGGGTCGAGGCCATTAGCATGGCATTATTCCTGTGAAGTAAAGAATGATACCTCCTTCCACATCGCTGACATGAAAACTTACTTGTACAAGTTTTCGTGTTTGATTTGATGTTAAAATTTTGAATTTATTGTCTACATCAAGTTTTATGAATTCCGGACATTTAAATAGATGGTGCTGCTCTTTGCACAAGGTACATGCTTGGGTATATGAAGTAAAATGGGTATATTCTGTCGGGACTTGATCATTTTTGTTCGCTAGGGGCAGTTTGGTATCGACTATGGCTTCTACAATTCTAACTCTAGATTGTAAAAATATTTTTTAGGATTTGAAAGTGGGAAGTCCTTCTGCAGTATTGACCTCTTGTTTCCATGCACGGTGCAATTCTACTGGTAAACATTGTACCACCATATAGATTAGAATTGTATCCCACAGCTTAGTGGAAACTTGCAATGCCTCGAGTTCAAAGAAGCATTCGGGAGACTTATCTAGCAAAGTTTTGATAGCCATGGCTGATTCGTGGGCTGCTTTAGGTAGATTAAAAAGTGCTTTCAATTGAGCATTTACCAAGACTCGTTTATTATCATACCTTTCAAGCAAAATCTTCCATGCGTCGTCATAACTCGAGTTGGTCATATGAAATTGACGCAATAAGTGCTCTGCTTCTCCAGTTACACTTGACTTCAAATAATGCAATTTCTGCACCGGAGATAACGCAGAATTTGAATGCACCAGGGAATTGTGAATAGATCGTGAAAAGGCCTCCATGAATCGTAAGAACCTCAGAACTTTGGAATTGTAATGCTAGGCAATCTCAGACACAAATAAGTTTCAGTCTCTGTTTTTGGACTTGGTTCCACCTTTGTTTCTAATGCATCAAATGTATCCGTAAGAATACCTCATGAAGAATTTATTTTCCATACCTGAAAATTGATCGTTTGTGATATAACCGTACTTTTGAAGTTCACTATCTTCCAAAGCCTGCCTGGCTTGGATAATTGTATAGTGATCTTTCCTATAATCTGACCAAATTTCGCTTTTCGTTAATCGCTCAAAAAGAGGACTTTTCTTTCGTTTTTCTAGCTCAGTTTTGTTGTAGTTATTGAAAGATTTTTCGAAGGCTATTGCAGAGGTGGCTTGGTTGCCCAAAATTTTTGAAGTGCAGACATGATTAAAGGATTGAAAAAATAAAACAGTATATCATAAATCCGGCTCGAAGGACCATACAATTTATTGTCTGTTAGTAGAACGCACACGCAAATTTGATTAAGTAACTGAAATGAATGCACTGGTAAATTTGGATCAAGATCAGTGTTCTATTTCCTAAAAACAAATCAACACTGTACACTTTCTTTTACTTTGAAGAAACTACTATACTTATTTTTTTTTCACTATTAAGATCAGATTATGTATAAAAGTTATTATGTCAACGATTCAAACGTATGGGGAAACACACTTACAGGATTGTTAATAATATATAAATAGGTATGCAATATATGTGGTTAATATAGAGTTAAAGTTCGAATAACATAACTTCGAAACACTGGCATACTTACTTAACTTAAATATCTCCAGTAATCGTATTAAGACAAGATTATATAGACTGTAGGGTAAGAGATCAACAAACACTAGAAAGCACACATATTGACACCGATTTATGATGTAAGATTTTCAGAAATAGATATATTGAGACAAAACTCAATACATAAGTTTGGGTCAGAGATTTTTTGTATCACACTGAAAACACTTATTAGCAACAAGTTGTAATATAAGATCGTCAAAAATGTAATATAAATATATACGTAAAATAGACATGCACACGAAATGTATAATATATATATAAGTCAAAATATAGTCAAAAAGATATATGAATAAATGTAAAAATATTACAAGTGACTGGTACTTACCAATCTGCGCCTTGGCACTTGAGGAATTGGCTTTTAGCTAATTTTATGACCCTTTCTTCTAATATTTTGTTAGAACAATTCTTTAATCCCGTGGAGGCCAGGGATAAAGTGTTAATGTCAGTAAGATTATCTTAACTTCAGTCGAGACCCGAAGCAAGATTCCGTCGAGACCAGAAATAAAGTGTTTTGTTAGTAAAAGATTATCTCAGTCGAGGCCCGAGATAATATTCTTTAAGCCAGTCGAGACTCGACTTAAAGTGAATGTTAGTAAATATTTTAACTTCAGTCGAGGCAGGAAGCAAGATTCTTTATTACCGGCGAGACGACAAATAAAGTGTTTTGTTAGTAAAAGATTATCTCAGTCGAGACTGTAGATAATATTCTTTAAGCCAGTGGAGACCCGACTAAAAGTGAATGTTAGTAAATACCTTAACTTCAGTCGAGACCGAAAGCAAGATTCTTTATTTCCGTCGAAAGAAATGAAGTGTTTTAATTAGTTAAAGGATATATATCAGTCGATACCCGATATAAGTATTAGTCCCTAACTAGAAAACTTACCTCAAGCGATGCCAAATACAAAAAGAGAGTGAGATCAATCAGCTTGTTGTTTTTATAGACCTTGCTTCCAAACGACACCACTGACGGAGTAGCAGAGGCGCATGAGTGCAAGAATTGGCAGTGCAACTGTGATCTTACGGTACTAGCGATAAAATTTTCATAGCAACGAACAAAAATGCATAGCAACAAGAAATTTAGAGCAACCCATGCTGCTGTGTTAAATTAAAGTATATGTCCAAAAAATATTCTCTCTTTCACTTAGCGAAGAAAGTCCCGTTGTATTGTACTAGTAATGATGATAATGATCGAGTTGTAAATTGATCGGCTTGATTTGGCAATGACAATGACAATGCTTTTGTTAGAAGTTGTACCTATTTTTGGGAAAAATGTAATTAGATTGAATTTGTTTTCCTCTTAGAACTCAATTTTAACATGGTATTTTTGTAATAGTTTCCGTTTGCAGGAATTGTTTTTAGCACGAATCTAACAGTTCAAATATATTGCGAATGATTTTAATTTGATCTGCTCAATGAAGCTTTATTATACCCTAGATGAAATCTATAGGGGTATACTCAGTTTGTCATTCTGTTTGTAACACCTCGAAATAATGATGGTAGAGCAAAATGAATTGGACACCCACGCATAATATTAAAAGTTATTTTGATTTTTGCATGTCCGTCCGTCCGTCCGTCTGTCTGTGCACACGATAACTCGAGAACGCGTTCACATAGAAAGCTGAAATTTTGTAACGGACATTAAAAAAAAGGTAAAATTAAGTTCGAAAATGAGACAAATCGGGCAACTCTTTCGTGGGGTTGCCATACAAAAATTTCGTGTTCCACGATATTTTTGGACACTACCTGACAACGCGTCCATATAGAAAGCTGAAATTTGGTACACTGTGTTTTCATACTAATAGCAAATAAAATTTTAAAAATGGGCTAAATCAGGCCACCCCTTCTTGGTGTTGCCATATAATAATTTTGGTTTTTTACATATACTTTGAAGACGATCAGTCCTAGACATTTTTATTGTACTAGAAACTTCTTCAGAATAAGAAATCCTATAAAATTGGTTATAATCATTTTTTCTGTCCGACGAGCCGTTCTAGAAATATATGCGAGAAACCAATGCAAAAAATCAAAATTGGTCAAATGGGTGACCATACGAAATTTCAAACGTGCATTCATCTAGGGTATCATAAAAATTGGTCTTAGACCAATTCTAGCTTTTTCACTTGTTTATGTATTGCATTTGTGCAATGTGTTAAATAGATGTCACATATATGGCTTTGTTAGGTTGTGTACCTGTTTTTTTATTAAGAGAAATTAGATTAGATTTAATTTTTATAAAAGTTTGTTTTCCAGGATGTTTTCTTTTCAGAAGGTGTGTGTTAAAAAAATATATTCGAATCGATTTGGTTCGTACATAAGTTTTGCCCCGGTAAAAAATCTTTAAGAGTAATCTCTACTTTTGCTCCTTTCTCCTTGGTGGAATATAAGAATTTTGCCTCATATAATCACACCCAGAATTTATTCTGAGTTTATATGAGATGAGATCAATTTGATCTGTTTCAAGCGTCTACAGCAGGCAGAAAATCAAGCTGTACCGAAGAGTGTAAGGTTTTTTGGTAACTGGAAACGATTCTTCTTCTTCCTTATTCTTTTGTATTTTCTCAGCCCACTGCGGGCGTGCACAGGTTCGATTCGTTTCGAATAAATCTTGTTTTTTAAAAAAAATTTAATAAAATTTGTTTTTCTATTATTCTCAATGTTTTGGTTTTTTTCATTTCTTCATTTCTTTTCTTTGTTCTACTTTTTCATTTGTTTTTCAAGTCAGTCAATTTCGCTATTTGGGACCTGTTGATGAGTCAAACCCAAGACTTGAAGCTTGTCACCTAAGATAAAATGGGTTGTGTGATGAAATAACAAAAAAAAAATTGTTTAGCTTTTGCTATATATCAGAGAATCAGAAAAAAATGCCTCCTTGAACAAATATAAATATATAATAAAATTTGTCGTACGATAAACAAAAAAAAAAAAATAATTACAACGAAAATGATAAAAGCCAGAAAGTGAATTTCCAAACGTTAATTTATTCACGATTCTCACAAGTAAAATTTACCCATATATCCCTCGATCTGATGAATCATTTGTACTAATTATTCATTAAAATGCCGAGTGTCACGTAGTATACTTTTTACTGCTCGAAAATCAGATCATAATGAAGTGTTTTGTACATCATTATAGTTATAATGAGATTTGGCCTATAATATAAATGTGAATCTCTGCTGTGCCCCAGATAACAAAATGGAACATGTTGTAAAGAGATACTTTTAGACACAACCGATCGGCCTGCAATCGGTAAACTTCGTTCAATTTCGGTATGATTGATATGAATAGAAAATATTTTTAACGTGTATTTTGGCCAATCGGATTTTTCATTCCTACCTCGGTGTAGTAACATTCGGGCTTGTGTACCATCGGGAATAAAAATCACATGTTTTCGATACTTTATTTTATATCAAATTTTAGTTCCTTCCTCGGTGCAGGGGTTTGTGTACCGTCGGATATAAAAATGATAACGTTTTCGATACGTTATGTTATACTTAATTTTCGTTTCGAAACGGAATCTCGGTTAATGCTCTTAGTCAGTTCTAATGTCCTGTGTGTGTTGGTTTCTAGTGTGACCATATTATACCATATTTGACTAATTCTCAAAAATTTTGAGACGATTGTTTTCTTGACTACGTATGGCGCTGTCCATATAGGCGATAGTTTGTGTTTCTTTTAGGCGTTTCGCAGAAGAACTTGATCTCCAACATTAATTGTTATCATATTTGTATTACGGTCATAATATTTTTTAGTTATCTCCTTACTTCGTATTAGATTTTCGCGAACCTTTTTGTGTATCTTTTGCATTTCGTATTTGATGTAATTATCATAGTCCTCATAATTATAAATGGGTTCTGGATCTACAAAAGTAAGAATAAATTTGTTCCCATTTTCTGAAGTGGGTAAAGGACCTACAATGTCAAGGTACATCTTCTCAAAAGGTTTTTGAGCTGTATCACTTATCATCGTATGCATTTTCATTTGCTTCCCAGATTTATTTTTTTGGCCTTTAAGACCTTTTTTTATATGCTGCGTAATATCTCTTAGCATATTTTTCAATTTGAACTGTTTGCTAATGCGTTTATACGTTTTGTATATGCCTTTGTGACGTCCGAGTGCGGAGATAGATAGATAGATCTTTTGGTAAAACGCAATATAAGCAAGATAATCAAAAACCGCTTCTGGGGAAACAATTTTATTAATTAAATATAAAAATTTTGTTTAACAGTAGGTGCCCTAGCACTCTCGGGCTATTTGTCTGGTTTCCACTTAATAACTTGTATTATATCTAACTTGTATTATAACTTTCTAACTTGTAATATAATTTTCCTTTTCACTTATTTGGAACTAAGGAGGCCTTACCTATGGTATGGGGACTCTCCTAGTTGGATAAAGAATACTCTCTGAATTCCTATTCCAAATATCACAAAATTTATATAAAATTCTAATTTTGTTTTGAATAAAAATCAGGAAATTTGAGCGGAAATAATAAAACTCCCGAAATCGAACGGAAATATCAAATGAAAAAGGTTCCATTTCATGCACGTATTTGGCTTTAATTTTTTTTGTGACGATTTTCTTCGTTCGTCTTCATGAATGAACCATAATTCTGGCGCTAGATCGTGTTGCGTTTTGTTTTGCCTTTTTTCATGTGGAAGAAATTATGATCATTTTAGGCAGGCGCCAAATGGAATAGAATTACGGGTACCTGCCAGCTGTTATTTATTGTTTGTTGCATTCACTTTGGTGTGTCTAAGAATTCGTAATTTGAATTTTGTAATGAATTTCCTGAATTCTTGGGAAATGCATTTTGGGATGAAGTGATGATAGGATGTTAGGCATTATAAATGCAGAATTAGATTCTTTGTGGATCATTTTTAGTTTTGGGTTATGAATCCGAGATTGGGTAGTTCTGTATGATTGATTTAGTGGATTCATAACACCTTTCCCCTAAGGAGGGATTTCGTATTCTTGCGAAGAATCGAAATTACACGTAGGTTATGGTGTTTGAACTGGGAATTCGTAGTTTACATAATAATTTATGCTACTTAGGTTGGTAATTGGTTACTTAGAGATTTTATCTATAATTTATATATTTTTTTATTAGATATGCCTAAGTTTTAGTTTGTACAATGTTATTTGATTTTACGTATACTTTCGTAGTGTAGAGTTTAATTCTATCCCTTTCTAAATATTTTCTATATTGGATTTACTTTTAGTACATTAGTTTGCAGTAAGTTGAGTAATAGATTTCTTAATTTTCAAATTAATGATATTTTGAGTAAAAAATTTTTTTGTGTATAATTAACAATATTTTGGGTAACTATAATTCTAGTTTTATTTACTAAGAGTAGCGTTTATTACAGTATTATTTTGAGTAAATATATTTCTTATTATATATGTATTTCTATTTTTACAAGGTATCTTGAGAAAACAAGTTAGTTAGTATTTTATCTAAAAGGTGTTTTTCCTCTAGTATGATTGTATTATATTATTACGTGCCACAAAGTGACACAAGCGACATCTGTTGGAAATGGAAGAAGTACAGTACCAGCGATAACTAAAAAGTTGATTTGATAATTGTTTGTGAATTGTGAGAGTAAACAGTAAAGTTAAATATAGAAAGAACTTTTGAATTCTATCTGAAATATTGTGTTTAAAAAAGCGAACCAAGGCCACGCTCGTAACTACTGGTGTCAGAAGTGGGATAAAATCGCAAAACAAAGTGGTGGCATTTGACTTTGATATACAAAGAGTGATTAATTTTGTGAAATCGTGTGTAAAAATTCCGAAAGATACTTTTATACATATTAAACTGTGAGTGAATTACAAAAGACGTAAGAATTGGACGCAAACTAGAGGAGCTTCGCATACAGGAATTGACAGGTCTAAAGAATGTTCTAGTCGCGCGACTTAGACAAGCCTTGATAGAGGAAGAAAAGAATCCTGATACATTTGTATTTGAAGAAGAAGCTGTAGCTGAAGAAGTGCCTACGATGAACATAGATCAGCTTTTGGGTACCTTACTGACCAAAATGGAGTTTTCAGCCCTGCAGATGAAGAATGCTCTTGAGGAACAAAAGCAATCTTTCTTGGAGGAACAAAGGAATTCTCTAGAAGCCCGTTTAGATGAGCAAAAGAAAGCTTATGAGGATCAAAAGAATTCTCTGCAAGCATGTTAAAAAGAACAAAAGAATTCTCTGGAATCTCGTTTAGACGAGCAGAAGAAGTCTTTGGAAAACCAAAAGAATTCTCTGGAATTCCGTTTAGATGAGCAGAAGAATGCTCTTGAGGAACAAAAGAATTCCCTAGAAGCGCGTTTGGACGATCAAAAGAATTCTCTGGAAGCTCGTTGGGATGAACAAAAGAGTTCTGTGCAGAATTGTCTTGAAACCTGTTTGGAGGAACAGAAGAATTTTGCTAAAAATTCATTAGACGAAGTTCAACAACAAGTGTCGGAAGTGCAACGAAATATTGCTGAGAAGCCTAACATCTTTAAAGCAGATTTGGGGAGAATGAAGCATCGACAACCTCGGCACGAAGGAACTGAAATATCCGGTGCAGGCAGAATAAAACCTACAATATTTGATGGACAAAATTCGTGGCATATTTTCAAGAGACAATTTGAGGCAGCTTCCGAAGTAAATGGATGGAATGATGCAGACAAAGCTACAGATCTGGTTATAGCACTTCGAGGTTCTGCGTCAGAGCTATTACAAAGTATATGGATTGAAAGGCAACGTGCTTACACTTCATTAGTCCAGGCGATATAATTACGTTATGGAGATGACACAAGCAGCAAGTATATCGCCTGTAATTACGCAACAGAATTCAAAAGCATGGCGAGTCAATACAACAACTGCAGGCTGATGTGGAAAGATTAGCAGATCTTTCATACACTAGCGTAAATGCAGAATTCCTTAATGAAGTGGCAACAGAAGCATTTGTGCAGGCTATTGCAGATCAAAATTTACAACAAGCACTACGGCTAGCAGGAAAGAAGTCAACAGCAGAAGCGCTAGCCTATGCACTAGCATATGAATCTGCTAGACAAGCTTCTCGAAGTGCAGTACGAGTGAGAGCAATTTCGGTGGAGGTATGTACTTGCAACAAAATGCAGACATCCCAGAGAACTCCTTCACGTGGTATTCTTCGATGTTGGAATTATAATAGACCGGGACACCTCCAAAGGGACTACAGAAAAGGCCGACAAATGGAAGCGCTAGAAGAAGGCCAAAGATATCGAGCTAGCCAGAAGACTCGCAGCAGAGTGCCGTCATCAATGACTACTCCTTCGCGTGGTCTCCTTCGATGCTGGAAGTGTAGTAGACTGGGTCACCTTCAAAACGACTGTAGGAAACGAGGGGGAATGTAATCAACAGAAGGAGAAGGGATAAGTTGGCGAGCTAGAGAGCAAGCTATTCGCGGAGACACAAGACGCCAACCTCATGACTTTGAAATCCGACTCCACAAAGGACGTATCCACGGAAATGCAGAAGCCTTTTCACAGCGTCCATGCAATCTTGAATGGATACATGGCGGACGGATGGAAAAAAAGATGTCGATAATGACTGTCGAAAGCAGAAAGGAAAGAAATCCCAAGACGATGATGACTACGGTGATAAAAATAAAAACGAAAAAGGAAAGAAATCCAATGACGAGGACAACGAAAAAAATAAAAAGACGAAAAGTGAATGGTCTAACTATGCTGATAATCACGGTGGTAAGGGTATAATGAAGATTGGAAAAGGGAAAGGCAAAGGTGATGATAAGAAGAGCAAAGGCGGTAATGGCAAGGATGGCAATGGCGATAAAAAGGGCAAGAAAATTGAGGACAAAGCAAAGGCAATGATGGTGAGGATGATAAAAGACGAATGAAAACTAAAAGCATGGAAGAGTGTTTCAACAGAACATTTATCGAACATCTAAGAAAGGTAGTCAACTATAATCAGCGCTATTGGGATCGACATGTTCCTATATTTGTAATGGATTATATATCAGCTGTTTACAATTCGACCGGACAAACCCCAGGAAAGGTCATATTCGGAAAGGAAATGCGCTTACCTAGCGACCTCAAGTTTGGTATACCCAGAGGCGAACAAAACTTACCAGCAGACTACGTAACGAAGTTCAGACAACGATTAGCTAATGTGCACGAGGCCACAACACAGGCAGGGTCCTTATGCAGTTGAAACTAGAATTAACAACATGGTATACAAGATTCAGCGCGATACAAGATGCAAAAGAAAAATCGTTCATCTAGATCGCTTGAGTCAATTCGGCGACCGTGGATCACCTCTTGTTCGGGACGAACAATTTTAAGAAGGGAGCAGTGTTAAGTACCTCAAAGTGACACAAGCGACATCTGTTGGAAATGGAAGCAACTTTAGGCTGATGATATCTTAGTAAACCTTGGGTTCGGAAAACGGAATATTCAGGAAGGTTCTAGTATAATTTGTAAAATATAAATACGACGCTACTCGCATCCAGGAGGCGGAGTCTTATTTCAGGCAGCGACGTGAGCGAAGTAAACTATTTGCACTGTGATTATTAGAAGACAATACTAGCGATAACTAAAGAGTTGATTTGATAATTGTTTGTGAATTGTGAGAGTAAACAGTAAAGTTAAATAATGAAAGAACTTTTGAATTTTTATCGGAAATATTGTGTTTAAAATAACGAACCAACAACAATATATACCCATTGTGTACTAATAATTTTTCTTTGTATTTCTCTTCCTCTCTTATCTCTGTCTTCTCTAAGGTAATGCTCTGGTTAGAGGAAATTTATTAGTTTTAGTGGTTTCTTTATTACTTTCATTTTCGTTATCACTCTCTTGAGTAGATGTGGGCGGGTTTTCCGCAGTTCTGAGCCTTTTAGCTTTTAGATAAGGTAGGGCTATTTCTATAGCGCATATGATTATAATGATCATTATTGTTATTAGTTTTTCGTTTTCTGATTTTTCTAAGGTCTTTATATCCTGGCTTAGCTCAAAAAGTGCTTGGTGTTCATTATTGTTTGTAGTGATTGTATTTGGAGGATGATATTTAATTTTATGATGCTCGAGGCTGACACTCGTAAGGTTGATAGATGGCGAATAGAATTTTTCGGCGATTGAAATTTTTTTTGAATGTCCATAGAGCGTTTAGTCATCGCTTCTAATATAGCAATTTGGGGATATTTCTAGTATGCCGGTTGCTTTTATCGTAATAGGCTCAATATTATATCCACAAATATTGTCTATTGTAAGGGGGATTCTTTAGACTAAACAACCATTTATTAGGATTGTATCCATAAGAAAGATATGCTTGAAAGGCTCATTCCGCAAAAGGGGGGAAGCGTTTGGTTATGCCTCAATAACTCCATTTCACATTGGTGTCCTTTACATTTATATTATGGATTGGGAATGTAATTGTGGGGGGTTTTTACCAAACATTTCGCGATGTCGTCACTACTACAGGGATAGTGTTTTTCCCTGTTTAAGGTGACTAACAAGTATTCGGTAGTGGGTTTTATGTAGATGAAAGAATCGTCAATAGGAGTAGGTAATGGGATTACCTTATACATTTTAAATTCTGTATTTAAAGGTAGGGGTATTTTAATTTCTATGATAATTAAATTATTAAATTTATTGGTACTTGTACGGCTTACTATATATAGATCTAGGAATTGGTTTTATGTAGTAGCTACAGGTAAGGTTGTACCCGATGGAAGCATCTTTTGAATAGTGGATAAAAGGTGCTCAAGTTGATAAGGGGTTATTATGAGCGGATTGGGAGTTCCATGCTTCATGTCTAGTAACATTTCTAAAATGGCTTTTTGCGCATTTTGGTATCTCATTAGAGACAATATTGTGATAGATAAAACGTTCTCAAATTCCAATATTGCAAAGTTTTCGTTAACTTCTGTCGCGAGTTGATTGAATGCCTCGGTGACTTTCTCAATTTTATCTTTGATCACCTTGATATCATATTGAATTCCTATTGATGTCTTATTAAGTATCGCAGGCTGAATTCTTAAAGGTTCAATAGACCAAGTTATGTAATTATAAGGTTTTTATTGAACTTTTAGGTTTAAAATGCGCTCTATCCAAAATTTTTACCTAAATGAATTTATCTTTTACGAAACCGAAAATATAAAGTATTCGTTTAGTTCAATAGACCAACATTTTTTGTAACCATTTTATTCTTATCAGTTTATTGTCTTCAATATGTACTACAATGGACTCTTTTATGTTATTTCCCAATAAACGGATGCTTTAGTATTTAAGAATCCAAAATCTCAGAAAATTGGATTTAGAACCCTTGGAAATGACTTTCATAATTTTATTCTTAAAAGGCTTTTATCCAAGATTTTGTGGTTAAAGGTTCAATGCTATATGGAGCTTCCTATGGCTGTCATTTTGTATATAAAGGCAGAACTTGAAGGTCCCAACTCATTTTGTTCTTAGTGCTTGACGAGTGAAGTCTGTAACGTTCTTACGATTGGTTACTCGCTGTAACCTCCTCAACGTGTACAGCAAAATTAATTACACCAAGAATTATTACAACAAAACAGTCAAAAATTTTATAAAACCACTTTATTTATTTTGTTGTTGTTAAATGTTACTACATATGTATATATTATATACCATATGTTTAAATTATCTATTATTATTAGTTCCACTCACTCGTGCTTTTACTTATATTAACAGCAAATCACTTTTAATCGCATTGCTGGTTTTACTTGCTTTTGGTTTTTTTAACTGACTTTCTAAAAAACAACTCACTTACTGACAACGCTAACTGACTTCTAACTAGCTCCAAGTTTATTACATATATCAAAAATAATTCTTACAAAAATTAACAAATTGCTACACATCGTCATCACCTCATTAATTCACTTTGCAATTAAACAAAAAATGAATTAATCATCATTTTCCATATTTTACTTTGAACCACTTCCAGTGTCGATATGTTGTGACATTTGATCCGACTTATGCAAATTTTGCAAAGTTATTAATGCAGGTCAGATTTTTCATGTCACAACAAGTGAAATGGTGTTACATGGTTTTATGATGTTGTGTTGATGACTATGTGAAGCAATATCGTAACAATATCTCCCCCTCTTAAAAAAATGTGTGTTATTCTTTGAAGAGGAATAACACACTTCACAATCTAATCATAAGGAGGTAAGGAGATGTTAGTTTTATTTACTTATCTACAGTAATTTAATTCTGGGTTAAACCTCCTTTTTAAAACTATTTTTAAAGTATGTATATTCTAAAAAGATTTTTATAAAGATAAATATATGGAAGTGTTCAATGTTCTTAATAATATTTCTAAATTCGTTAGTTAACACATAGGTGAAGAGTACCGATACATATATATTCTTAATTCCAATGCAATATACAATATAATGCCCATATTTACTTATTTTCGCTAAAAGTAGTAATACTAATTAAATTTTTTCCACTCTGATTACGTTTCAAAAAATTTGTTTGTTTGTTTGTTTGTTATAATTTTTTTTTAATAACTTATCTCGCGTGGATCATATAACCTGAACGTGACGGTTACCGGGTGGAGTATCTGTTTTTCTTAGGTGGATGTTTTCATTTTTTGTGTTTTCAGTGGGAACATTTATAGTCCACACAAATAAGCCGAAAAAATGCTAAAGATCGTATTTAATTCCTTTCAGTCTGCAATTTGGAGGGTTAGTGTAGGGTGGTCCTGGGAGTAATGTCACAAAAATGCGGCGTCCCAGGGACAAAACAAAGGGGTGAAAGATAATAAAAACCCCCCGAACGCGTGATAATCTACTTGCCATTCGTGTGGACCGGAAGTGGTGAAATTTGTTAAAAATTTAAAGTGCCTTTTTATTCAAAATATGATTCTAAATAAAAAAGTCCATGGTGACCAACCCCTATCTTGTAAGGGTGCGACAGGAACAGCGAAAGAAGCTAAGTGTGGATATTTCGCTATATCCACTAACATGTGTCCGGTTATTTCAATTCTTCAACATTTTGGTTCAGGAGCTAGCAACCAAGAGAAGCGTGAATGTTTCGTTGACGGAGCAGAAAAACGGGTGGAGTGAAGAATGTTATTGGATTATATGTTGCACAATATTTGCGTTCATGTTATACTGTCGTGACGTGTTTGGAACACTTTTGATTTTTTCTTAGAAATTTTGGTTGGTGGTGCAATGCGAGACGACATATGACGACTTTTGCCTTAGAATTTTTACTTTTAGTTCATTAAGTCTGCAGTTGTGTACACTCGATGTTTTTTAGGGTTTTAGTTAACTGCGATTGCGTCTGCGTGGGAAAAAGTAAGCAGATAGTACACCATGGACTTTTTTATTTAGAATCATATTTTGAATAAAATGGCATTTTTAATTTTTTTAAAAATTTCACCACTTCCGGTTCACATGCATGGCAAATAGATTATCACGCGTTCGGGGGTGTTTTTATTATCTTTCACCCCTTTTTTTAGGCCCTGGGACGCCGAATTTTTTTGACAATACTCCCAGGACTACCCTACACCAACCCTCCAAATTGCAGCCTGAAAGGAATTAAAAACGATCTTTAGTATTTTTTCGGCTTATTTGACTGGACTATTAAAGAGGAAGGTGATCTGAACCGTTTGAGTTGGATGTTAATAGCATTTTCAGAGGGTAATGCTGGTGGGGGAGGAGGTTTGACTTGTTGCAATTGAGTCGCTTGTGCTTCAGTTTCCGCAATTGTGGTTGGTGACTCAACGTACTTTAGTTTTATTTTTGTCATTATGGATGGTTTGGATTGTTTATCCAATGCATTTTTCTCAACTTGTTGTACTAGCTCTACGGTTTTACCAGGTGTACGATCTCTCTTCATTTTTACTAGCTGGATTACCTTAATCATCCCTATTATAGCAAATAATAAGATAGCCAAGGAGCTCAAGCTTAGCGAACTTAGTTTAATGGCTTGTGTTTTATTTTTTTCACGACGTTCGGTCTCTAAATTGTGCATTTCTTGCTCTAATTGGTCTAGGGAGTAAGAGTTCTCGTTTAGAAATTGGTTAGAGCTTTCCCCCCGTAGTAAGATAATTCGGTTGGAACTACTCGAGTTACCTCAATGTTTTCAGTAAACTCTTAACGGTTTCGTTTAAATTCAAAGTTTGGGGTTGTTTGTGTTCTGGTTGTGATAATTTGATGTCATGTTGATCTTCATCTTCATAAAATATCACTTGGTCGTCAATTTGAGATTGACACGGTTCATTGAGTATTAGTACCCCCGTAATTGTTGAGGCTAGAACTATGTAGTCCGCTTTTGCATGACATCGTGATCTTTTGTTGGGAAGAGAAAGAGAATAACCAGGCATTTTTTCGAGTTAATTTCACCAGAAGTTGTGGTGCATACGCTTGAGCCAAATACTCGCAATGATTCGACTCATTGAAGGGGTTAAATATGAAGTTTATTGGGCATTCTTTTACAGTTTGTCCCTTAAAAATTGAAATTAGTAAAGGGCCAACATACGTGTTTTGATGGGGATTAATTAATAACTTTTTGTATACTCTAAATTCTGTTTGTCGAAGTAATACAAATTCTTGGGTGGTTAGGTGACTAGCTAGATAGGAGTGTTCCAAATTCAGAAGTAGTGAGTGGTTGTTAGATGTCTTGATGGGGAACAGATGTATTTGCTGAAGCTTGAAAGCCGGGAGATTTAAAATAGGAAATTTAATTCTGACTACAAGGTTGCCTTTTACGATCTCTGATTTAACTTCTAGGGTTTCAGATAATAGTGCAAAATCCTTTTTTTCGCTAGGCTCTTTTGGGTTTGCCTTGTAAAAGGCTTCTAGAAGAGTAGATGGAGATATTAACAAGGGGTGGATTTGATTATTTTTTACAGTTGTTAACATATCAAGTAGTGTTTGTTGTCTTAACTCTATGTCGATAATATGCAAACTGCTTGTTGTCATTACCTCTTGAATCCGTTGACGTGTACTTGTCTCCTCTGTCACCTTTGCGAGCAGATCGTTTACGGTTCTGACAATTTCACGTTGGTTCGACTCCAACTTCTGTACAGACTTCTTTTGTTGTTCCTACGTTGATTTGAAAAGCGTAATCTGATGTTTTTCTAAATCTACCAGTGCCTTTGTGTCTGTTTCAAGGTTGGAAATCCGGCTATATATCTCCTTTTCGTTATCGCTATCCATTGCGCCAAATAGGAAATGAAAACCCTTTCCTATTCCATCGGCCAGTGATCTACTCTGATCGGTGCAAACAGTTGTATTTTTATGCTTTTCGCACAGTTGGCTTACGAGGAATCCAGTATGCTCCACCAACATGATTTCCGTCTCAAGCTTACTTATATTAATTTGGATAAATAGATTCAATGTGTCGTGGAAAAACAAAATCTCTCCTAAATCTTCAAACATAATACCCGTATTTGTTAGAGCCTGTACTTCGAAAGATAGAGTTGCGCCCAAAGAAACAGATATGCTGACGCAATAGAACCCTAGTAATAGTCGTGCCATGTCTGGGAAATATATATACATATTTTGTTTTAGACTTTATTCATAGAAAGGTTTTAATCTATTATTATGGACTACGACTTTCCTTTTACCAATTTGGATTTTAGTATTCACTGAATTGAGAACTTCAATCACCTGATATGATCCTAGCCATACCTGGGAGAGTTTGTGTTTTTTGGCTGCGTTTTTCAGTAATACTTTATCTCCGACATGAAAAGTTATTGGCCGTGAATGCTTATCATAAAGTTCTTTATAGCGATTTTTGCTATATAAAAGGTTTTTACGAGCAATGGCATATGTCTTCTCTAGTTTGTATTTCAGAAGATAATAATAACTTTGTTGATTGTATACAGGTTCCGGTTCTCTTTTCAATTGGAGGGAACATCAGCCGTGAAGCCGAATAAACAGTCCATGGGGGTAAGTTTGCTACTATCGTGTACGC